>JAUZND010066393.1:0-17542 GCA_034780555.1 Coelogynopora nodosa | reverse complement strand
TTTAATTTCTGTAAAGCGCTGCTGACATTGTGTACAATCTGGGGCGCTATATTAAATATATAAATATTATTATTATTTATTATTATTATAGAGGGTTGTGCTACATTTAACGCTTTTTTCTCGCATATTCCATTACATGGAACTTTAATATCTTGCTATAATATTTTATGCAATATTTTAATCTATATTATTACTTATAATATTTTTATTGACAGAATTTATTGTATTTTACGATTTAAATAATCGAATTTATTTATTTAAACTTAGTTAATTCCAATACATACAATATCATAATACGTGTGGCCTTCCCACCGTTACAATAAACTAAATCAGGATTTTTCAAGGCCCTCGGTTCTAGGAAAATACCAATAAATCAATAATAATTGAGTGGATGCTAATAAGCTAAAACAAAACTAAATTGAGAATTCGATGAAGCAGCGCTATTAATTTACTAAAGCTTTATACAATAGTACTCAACAGGAATCAAACTAACTATCCTCAGGATTAATGGCCGATATGTTAACCAGCCGGCCATAAGGAGAGCTATTTACTAAAGCCACGAGTACGTTTATCATATGGCTTGGTTTAGCTTATCAACATCCTTAAAGAAATTATATTGAAAAAATTCTGTAGTTGAGGTCGCTTGACAAATCCTGATTATATTTTATTCAAGTCTAAATTTGATAACATTTTATTTTTAGCAATCTATAAGTTAAACAATCTTTTTCTAATAATTTTACAAACTTTTACATTTCTTGTTATTATAATCTCTTTATTTATACGTAAAATTTAGGTATATTCATCAAAAATATACCGCTTAATAAATTGAACTATACAGGTTGTTCAATATTCAAATGAAGTATAATATTATAAATAATAACTTTATAGATTAGATAAAAAATAACTTAAATGGTTAGATTTTTTTATAAATAATTTTTTTCTACAATATAAGCTGCAGATTTATCGTATTTTATTTTTTGACTAAAGTAATTTAAAAAAAATCATTTCTCCTTTACTTACTTTGTAATTCAATTATAAAGAGCTATTGGAAAACCTATTAATTTATATAATTTAAATAGTAAGTTATTATTTTAAAAACTTTTATTTCGAAAGGTTTCTATATTAATGTATCAATATGATAGTGATTACTGTCTTTATCTGTATAAAAGTTATAAAAATAATTCGAATTATTATTTAATTGTTTGACACTTGTACGTATAAGTAATGTTTATCCAGTATTATATAATAAATATATCCCTATAATAAAATCAACTCATATTTATTACAATAAAAATTAATAAAAAACACATTTGCAAGAAAGATATTTTTTTAAATGTTAGGCATTGTATGTTATATATATGTTAATTAGATAAATTATTTGAATACACATTAATAATATAGAGTAGGCCTAATGATTATATTTAACAAATAAAACATTTAAATAATAAAAGTGTATGTTATCGCAAAAAAATTGTAATTACGTATTATTTGAAAAATATTTATTAAAATTTCTAAAAAGTGTATTTAGGCCATTGAAGATGTCATAGACATGTCGTTTCACATTAACCATATGTGAAAATATCAACTCCGTTGAATATACACTTTTGATATAACAGCCGATCGAAATTTTGTGTATTTTTGGAATCCTTCTTGGAAGATTTACAGCGATTTTTTTCCTAATCAGAATGTACTATATACTGTTAAGAATGAAAGAGCCTCTTCTAAAGGCCACCATTTTTATGTAAATATTAAAATTTAAAAAGTAAAAAATTAATTTACATTTTTAATAATATTCCATGAATATGTCGATTAATCCTGCGATGGTTATCTTAATTTTTAATTGAGTGCAATTCATACAATCTAATTTTTTTGGTCAAGATTAACATTTTATTCAAGAAGTAAGTAATAAAACTTCAGACATAAGAAAATATTGTTTTAAATATGTTTTCGAAGAAGCAATTTAAAAGGTAATACGATTTGTTTCAATTAAAAAATGGATAATAAATAAATAGGGTGTTATTACAATTTAGGCACATAGATGGCTAGAATTCCGTTGAATACTTTAATAAGTTTAATGAACTGTGGGGTTAAATTTGACCTTACAAATAATGATAGAGGGTAAATATAAATATTTTGACATGTGTTTATTTCAGGAAATGCTTTGTGACGTTAACTTGGATGGCAACGATTCGGTCGATTTTGGGGATTTCGTTATTTTAATGTCGACAAAGTTAAAAGATCACGAGTTACGAGAAGAATTAAATCAGGCTTTTCAGGTTGGTTTCTGACATTGCTGAATTTTTTCAATGTGAAGTTGCTGTTTACTAAATATTATATTAATAACGGTAATAATGAAACATAATCTGATGCATATACATAAAACATAATCAGAAACATATTCATAAAACATATTGAAATACATATACAATACATAAATAATATTCAGATACATATACATAAAACATAATCAGAAACATATTCATAAAACATATTGAAATACATATACATAAACAATATTCAGATACATATACATAAAACATAATCAGAAACATATACATAAACAATATTTAGATACATATACATAAAACATAATCAGAAACATATATTGTAAATCCCGTGCATAAACCGACATATATTCGACTTGCGAAGTCAAAAATAATGTTTAAAACTAAGTGTGCGGCTTATACGCGCAACATAAAAGTCATACCTGTAAATGTGTATGATAAGATGTGCGAATCAAGATAGTAGGTAGGTAGTTTATTGAAATTCAAGGCCGCTTTGTGGATTTATTATTAGATTAAAAGAATACCATACGGTAAATACCTAATGGATTAGGTAGACAAAAAATGAGATATACAAATAGCAAGGTCATATATTATGCGCAGCATATAATACACGCTGTATACCTACAATTCACAAATTAAAACGTAGAGTTTGGAGTGCGGCTTATACACGTTGGTGGCTCATGCGCGGGTATTTACAGTATACATTAAACATAATCAGATACATAAATTTATTGATCTGTATTTTTCTATGGATCATATTATTAATAAATTCAGGAATACATAATCTTAATTTTTGACAGTTTAATTAGTCTACTTTGAGGTAGATTCAGGAAAATGTTTACAGGGTGCAATTTTAAGATAAAAAGTATACGATTATCACGCTATTCTCTCTTCATTTTGATAAGCTAATCGTAATGTTGATTAGTATAAATTGTTTAATTTTGTAATGTTTAATTTTTTGAGAAAAAAAGATTTATCTATCCCTCGCCATACATTTATAGATTTAGTATATATATTTGGTCATGTACTTTAGCATATATTTTTAATATTTATGTTATTTAATAAATTTATCAACTTATAATTCGAAGGCAGTGTGTTTTGACAAAATTTATATTGCAAAATAAATAATATATTAAGAATTTTAAAAATACTTATACAATATATGCATATCTTTTAATATATATAATAACTTTTTGGAATTTGATACACATACAATAGTGCTATAGCTACGTGAGACATATTTTATAATGGGAAAATAATTAATATTTTGGGCTATTTTTCTACTATTTTTCTCAAAACTCATATTTAAAGTAAAAAAGTATAACATTTGTTTCTTTCAAAGATGAGAGTTATCATTTTAGATTTTTGATCAAGACAAGGATGGAAAAATTTCTCTGGAAGAGTTGAGCAACGTCCTCATTAAACTTGGAGAAAATTTATCACACGAGGAGATTGTCGAGATGATTCGGGAGGCCGATCTGAATGGAGATGGCTTTGTTGACTTTGAGGAGTTCTTCCGGTTAATGACAGAATCATAGATATTAAACAATAGTTAAAATACATGTACCATATTATGTGTTTGTCATACATGTAATTAATGTTTCATCATAGTAAGGCGAAATCAATTACTCAATTATTTGTAATAAACAGTTCATTTACATCGATACATTTTTTGTTATATATAGTGCATAATAACTATTTTATTAGATACATAAAATACGCCGTAATGCAATATAAGCTAAATATAATTTTTGTACATATTTAAATATTTTATTATATATAGTAGTCAACAATAAATTAAATCAAATTGAAAATGCGACATTATTCAAATGATGTATATATTTATTATGAAGAAAATGTAATAAACAAGAACAAAGATATAAACTGTATCCTATACTTTTTACATAAACAATATTTGTCATATTTTAAGAGATAAGATCATAAATTTCACATAACCAATGAGTATAAATAAAACTTATACATATAAATTATTCTTAAAATTAATGCACGGTTAATGCATACATGATAAATATAGATTGCCAATCTTTCCTTAATGTTTTTACTGTTTTCCTTACAATCTTTCCTTACTCCTTTCCTTACTTTTAATATCAATTGATAAAAGAGATTAATATTCATCACCTCTGTTTGGCTGAGAATGATAACCTGCATTTTAATCAATTGATTTATTACCGTATTATTGATTTTGAAATATGATTATTTTGTATACTCTTAATTAATAATTATTCAATTCATTTATCATGACACTTGTTTATGGTACCGGTTATATTCCGAGAGTGGTCGTTAAGAGTCTTTTGACAAAGAGTTCAACTTTGTAATTAAATTTAAAGTTTTATTACAATTAATACAAAAGATCCGAGCTTTCACCTTTCATCAAAAAGGCATAATCATGGTATAGATTCAGATTTACGGCTGATCGATTTAGATGTAATAGACTTATTTCAGGTCGCTGGTATCCATTTCATTGGTTGCAGGTGTGGACTATATTTTTAATTTTATTTGCAAAATAGAATGTGGAATTATTGCATTGCGATGTTGTAACCACAACTTCATTACACAAGATTAAGTGAGCACATTTTTCTCGGGCGGCCCTTTATCTCTATAAGCGTAAAACACTACATAACATTACACTAGTATCTAATGCGATAATAATAGATCTCTTTTATATCTGTTATTACGATGAGTGAGCGCAATTGTTAAATACATAGGGTAATGCAAATCTTAAGCAAAAACTATTATATATATTTGGTCAGATTACATTATCAACGACGGAGAATGATTTTCATAGCACCGCGCAGCCATATTTATAATCAGCGATATGTCAAGTGACGTAGTCGTCAAAAACAATTCGGTTATTAGAGATTAGGTTCGACAACGCGGTCAATTGCTGAAATATATGTGTATGTGTTATAAGTAAAGGATTAACATGACCGTTATCTTTAATTATTCATATAATGCATAAAGCATAATAATTTATACTGCAGCTATTTCTATGTATATATATATATATATATATATATTGTACAATGCATAATACGTGACATATTAATGTAAAATAGAATAATACTATACCTTTGAGCATTTGTATTTTGAAGATGATTATTGTTTTAAATCGATAACCATCCGCTTTGTAAACAAAAACATTGATTTGGTTAAATACGTATAATGTGTATACTATTAGTTCTACGATAATATGTTTTGAATCAATTTCTAATTTTTATGATCTAGTAAAATCGGTTTATTTTTTTATTTGAAATTATATTGTATATTTGATTATATTAAACAATAACGGTTTTTTTATAATATAATTTATTAATATTGTGTATTTTAAAATATATTATATTATAAATAGCATAAAATATGTTATATATGTAAAGGTGGACAATATTTCAATGTATATTTCAGTATACCTACAATATATGATACTTAGAATTGTAATTCCATTGAAATGTGTAAAAAATATAATAAATTGATTTTTTAAATTATTTCTAAAATAATTTGTTATCTTTTTGTGAAAATATTTTTCTTTTGAAAGTTCACAAATCAAATATGTAAATTTCAGTATAATGTTTGAAATAAAGACTCGATAATTTCAATTTCGGGAAGAGGGGGGAGGGGGGAATCACAACTGGTGCGTTTCTTTCTTTGTGTTTTCATGTTTGCTTATCTGTTATATTAAAAGTATATTTGTTTAATGTTTTGCCATAAGCGATACTTTTCTCTGAACCAATTATAAAGCGCTATATAGATTGTATTTTATTAAAAACACATTTTTCTATTTCTAATTTTGCCGTTATAAATATATTGTTTAAATTTATATTATAATTAATATAATATTTGAATATTAGTTAACTAATTAAAGCTCAACGACTATGTTCAGTATATAGTATATTTATTAGTATAAGATATATATTAGTATATGTTCATGGATCTTAGATATATAAATAGACATTTCTGTTTTAAAAAATATGATTTGCTTAATTTATAAATTGAATATCATGAATCTACTCTTATAAAATAAATTATAATTGTACTCCACTAGAAAATATTCAAGATCCAGTGTTAAATATGTAATTTAGATTTTTTTTAACTACACACAGAACGTACCTAAATTTATGCTAGTTGCTAAAATACAGTTTCCTACATCTTTACAAACGTTGTTAAGCAAAGATAACTAGATATTCTGCTATGCAATCTAAACATCAAAGAATTCTGAATGTGGAGTTTGGATCATTGCTCCCATTGTCTGAAATTGTACGTCAGAGAAAATTGAAAAAAATCAATGTTGCTAAATCAAGCTTTTATTTGCTAAAGAAAACTGAATCTAAACAAGCTGCATCTTATATATTCAGAATTTGATTTCTGTCATTATTATTTTGATACTGAAATAGTCAAATACATTTTTTGGAAAGAATATATATTGTATAAACCAACTATTGTGGTTAACGAACTATTTTTGATTGCTACAGAAATTGGATGAAAATTTACATTAAGAATCGGATAAAATATGGGATCATATTGGAATAAATAAAAAAAGTATATTCATGCCATAGAAATTTATTTGACAATGAAATGAGAGTCTCGTAAAGTTTTGTTATACGGTATTTGAAATGAGAAAATGATGAAAACCTTATAAAGTCATTGTAACTCTACTCGATAACTGTAAATTTAAATTTTTTAGATCGTTATTTGATGATATCCTAAATGAATAATTAGGATAGGCGAAATAAACCATTGACAGATTTTTCCAGCTCTATAAATTAATTTTGGATGATTGAATTGGTCACTTGAGGATATAATAATTGGACACTTACTTGTAAAATTAAATAAAATTATTGATAAATATAGTGTTCCGCAAACTTCGCAGTCTCGAAGGACACATTAATTTGCACTTTATCAACTATTATCGACCAACTCAAATAAGTAATGTAAAAAAGCAAACTATATTTCTAAAAATGTGTTTCGCTTTTATGATATATTTCTCTAAATAGTCAATCGACCACCGAGCAACCCACCTATCAGCCACACGTCACCGTAAAAACCCAATTTGCGGATATAGTGATCATGTGTTATTAGTAAATATTAAAAAATATTATGTAAAATTTCAACCATTCAACTTTATAATGTGTGTTTAGTATGCATAATAATATAGTAAATTATAAATAAACAGTAAATTATACAGGTTACTGCATTTGCAACCTTTCAATTGATTTAGTGAGTATAACGGTATTATGTATTCATTTATTGATAACACTTTTGTGATATAATGTTAAAAATAAATTAAAATGTTGGAATGATTTAGAAAAATGTAGTTGTTCAAACTGAAAATAACATGTTAATTATTATAAAAATGTTTCGTGTTTAGTTTTTAATAATTTCTCATCTTAACAAGATACACTTATTCCCAACAATCGTTGTGTAATTGTTTAAATTTGACATTATTGATAAAGTATTATTATCGTTATTCAATATCAAAATAAGATGTTTGAGTATTATTTTGCCTAAAAGACATCATAAAAAAATGTGCAAAAATGAAAACACGTATTTCCACCTTGTCTTTGTTTCATTTGGTTGAATTTATACCAAATATTTTAATCATGAGGGAATTATAATTTCAATCATCATGAAATATTATTTGTTTATTTCAAGTAACTTCATTTTACGAGATATAAGATAATTCGCCATTAGGCAATAATTAATATAATTTAAATATGAGAAGAAGACATTGTGTGATTTTTTTAGTTTAATGTGTTGAGCTTTCGTGTACAACATAAACAAAATACAAACCGCCAAACTGTATTAATCTTTTATTACCTTTTACCTTATGTAACAGTTTAGCTTTTTGTATGCATTCCTTCATATATATTATTTACCTCATTGTAATCAAGAGTAAATTATATATGTAAGTAGCTTTCAAATGTTGTACGTTTTACTAAAAGTTTGTTATAAGGATTCTTTCTTCTTAAATATTTATTTTTTCTGATAATTTATTTACTGTTTCGGACTTTTCCTACTTTTTTGTTTTCTGAATTTTGGATGAAATATTTTGTTTTTTAACGTTGAATGTCTCTCAAATATTTACTGCTTCATCAAGATCTATAACTAAAGATTGTTAGAAATATAATCCTTTCAAGTAACTCTATAGTGAGTTTACTAGTTAATTTAATAAATACAAGGCTAATTGTTCAAGACATATTTCATAAGGAAAATAAACAGTGCTAAAGGATAAACATTTGTTTTCGTGTATTATAGAACTTATGTATAAAATCACAGGTAAAATATTCGAGCTTAGAAAACATTTTAGCCTATTCTAAAATAGAATTTATAATATTTACTGAAACATGATACTATGGCATTTCATTAACTTTTAAATGAAATTGAAACTCAAATTGAAATTTAAATGAAACGACCTGGAAATTTAACTTTTAAATTAAATTAAGCTTAAAATTGAAACCAGCATACATAGGTTTCTGAAAAATATCTAATTTAAGTGAGTTTATTTAAAAAAAATAATCAACACAACAAAAAAAATTACATTTTAATTTTATAGGATTTTTATAACAAATATTGAGTTTAAAATTCGACGACTGGGCAAAAATAACCGATGTGCATGAAATGTTAGTGAAAATACAATTTTATAAATGTTTGATTGATGATTGTGATGATTTAGGATTAATGTGATTGAGGATTTTGTATTATATTTTAAACGTAATATTTGACCGATCATAATACATTAGAACATTTTAGAAATTATAGTTCAGATTTCATGTTATAAATATACATTTTACATTAGATATGTTTGCAAAATGGCATGCACACACTCACACTCACACGATTATAATTTTCCATTAATTGCCTTTTTTATTATTTATAACATCTATATGCAATTCACTAAAATGTCTCATATCAAAATATAGAATCAATCTGTTGATTGGTAGACCTTTCCAGGTCCTAGTAAGTTGGACCATGCCCTGGTCAATGCTAAGGGATACGACTCTGTACTCATCATGATAACACGCCGAAGAAAATATAAGAGCATTGTAGCAAATTGGTTATCCTTCTAAACGTCAATAAAGGCATACGATTAAAAACCCCAGTCTGCCTGATTCTTAAGGCCTATACCCACCAAGCGCGACGCGACAAAAAAATTGTTATGTAATATTATGGCTCTAATAAGATATATGTATATCTATAAGAACAGACCACACACTGTGTCTGTTCAACTACTTCAGCCCAGTGTCACGTATAGATTGGGGAGGTAAGTATATCCAGGTAGCTTAGCTATTGTTTGTTCTCGACCACTGCATACAGTCTGTGTCACAAAGGTTTTCTCTCTCACTCTTCCCAGTATGTGCAGTATGTGTGTATGAATGATGTCTCTCATCAGATATTATAGTGTTTGTATTGAAATATTCATTTCGTCGCTCGGCGTCACAGAAAAAGTTGAAGAATTTCAACTTCAGTTTCGTCGCGTCGTGCTCGGTAGAAATAGGCACATTGAAATGTATGTAATCCACTTTTTGCGGAACTTCGCGTCGCGTCGCGCTTGGTGGGTATAGGCTTTTTTACGGTAAGAAAAGGAGCAACGTATCTCTTCCACACAATACAATATGTGCTATGTGGAATGTGAGAAGACTTCCAACAGGTAAACTATAAATCATATCATCGGAGATGGCGAGATGCAAAATAAAGATTTTCGGAGTTACGAAACGGTGTCATGGATAGGGGAGATTCACGACCGATAGTTTTTGTACAGTATGTTATTCGGGCAAAAAAGTGATCGAAGAAGCAATGGATTTGGGTCTGTTCTAGAAAAAGAAATTGTAAAAGCAGTCTTGGGCTACAATATAGTCAATGAGAGAGTTATTACACTTAGGTTTAATGTTTATCATGTTAACATCATATATGTTCAAGTGTACGCCCCAATAGTTGATTCAACGGAATAATACATCAATGATTTTTATGAGGTAGTTCAATAGCCTTTAGATAGGATTTCAGAAAAAGATATAGTTATTCTAATGGGAAATTGAAATGCGAAAATATGAATAAATCAGGTAAATGATCATCAACAAAAATATGACAGAGGGGAAGATGTCTTTTATAATTATGTGAGCTAAATGACTTCATAATTATAAATAACATAATTCAACACCACCCATTACATCTATATAATTGGGTCAGCTCAGGTGATCGATTGATGAACAAAATTGATTTCATTATGATAAAAAGGAGGTGGAAGTTTTCTATTAATTATGTAATAACAAAACCAGAAGAATTCAAGTAGAGATCATATGATTTAAGCCCTATTTCAGATATGTTCACCGTGGAAATTATAAACCGTTTCGTGTTACTTATGTAATCAGCGGAGGAAAGAACAACAACAACACCCAATGAACTTTATGAGAAGATGAAAGGAAAAGTTCAGAAAGCAGCTATTGGACGTATCCTAAAAAAAGTAGATGATGCATTGATGATTGACAGAAGATACACGTGAAATAGCAAAGAAAAGAGAGGAGAAAAAATGAGTAGAACCATCAAGAATGGAGTCGGCTTGAATAATGTGTCACGGCATGTATCTAAAATAATAATCATATAATAAATATATGGACTAATTGAACCATATTATAATAGTTATGAGAATAATACCTAATTCCACAACATCCAATTAATTTTTTTCTCTTAATTTCCAAAATATTTTATATAAAACTGTTGTTATTTGACGTACTACTATGTAGTAGTATATGAATATTATTAATATAATTTTAAAATGTTACAATTTTGTGGGTTAGCATATTGTATTTTGATTTATTAAATAAATACTTATCAAAACTTGCGCGCACTATAAAAGAATTCGGTAATAAATATAAGCTAAGGAATTAATTACATGTTAATTTGTTTTGTATTTTTATTTAGCATGTGTTGTATCTGTGCATTTTCTATCCAGAATTATGGAAATTTATTATTATTTTTTAATGTTTCTTTCATACTACTTGTCACTGAGTATAGTCACAATATAGTATTCCTTGATGTTTATCATTCATTAGCATATATTATAAATCTTCATAATGAGTTATTAAATTTAATAAATAAATATATTATTTCATTTAACGGTTAAATCACTGCAACCAATTGTATATTTTAATTTTTTTATCCTATAGGCCTATAATAAGGAATAGTTATATTATTATCTAAAATGCCTGATGCTTTCTTGATATAGAGTACTTACATAAATATATTCTACTTACATAAAGTAATAACTTTATTATACCATATTTTATATATTAAAATTAAATTATTGCATGTACTGGCTTATTACCTATACAGAATCAGAAAAGAGAATGTTTTAAATTGTATTTTGAACAGCATTTTGAAATTGTAATCAAGCACCTATTATAATAATATAACTTGATGTTTAAAAAAATATTATGATTTTACCTAATATCTTACCATGTTTGATATCATATTAGATTTTAAAATATGTTAACACATTTTAATAGTAGGAAATATAAAGTGGGAGGGTATATAATTAATACGCCGATCTCCGGTTCAGTTTCAGATAAAAAAGAATGGAGTATAGGCTAGTAAATCGAATAAAAGTGGTATCCAAATAAGTAGAAGGATAGAGGTCTGATTACTAACAACATAGTTAAAAATAGTTTTGTATAAAAAATGCATATTACGAAATTACAGGAAATAATAATTTGTCATTGATAAACGGGTGAGGGGGGTGAAATAGCAATATGTAATACATGCTACAAATAGACTATTAATTTAATTTAATTTACTTTATTTAATTTAAAACTTATACAAGCTCTATATTTGCTGCAGCCAAAACAGAAATCAAATAGGCTTTGACGCAAAGCAAACACATTTCATCCGTTAAAGAAGTTCGATTTTCAATTTACAAAAATCTTTTGTCTGGGATGATTATTTTCTTTACTAGTAAACATTTGGATAATATATACCATACATATATTACGCTTACTAATTCTATAAATAATTTTTTATAATGAAACGCTAAACAACATTTAATTAGTAATGTAACTATAATTACTTTATAAATGGTTATTATTTTGTTATATATTGTTAACAGATATTCTGTATTTATTATTGAAATATTATTTTTTTAAACTTTTTTTTGATGTCGCGGAAATTCAATAATGGTCACCCAATATACTAAATGGTTCATATTTCAACGATCTTAAAACGTCATGATTGAATTGAAATTTCAATATTATGTAAGGATTAACCTTGAAATTAACACTGAAATTCCGTTTTAAGTGTTAATAAATATATGTCAAATCATCTACATACCCTTTATGCACGATGTAATAGAATTATTAAAAAAAGTATACATAGTTTTCAAATGTGTTATCTATGGGATTATATGAAGACCAAAAATGTCTTGAAGGAAGGATCGTCAAAACTGAACACCGATGAAATAAAATGTTGACTTACTTAGACAATGGGTTAGACAGCGACCATATTTATAAAATGAAAAAAGTGTGAAATATGCATAGTTATCGCATTTTATGAGATGTACAATTTAAAGCACGAGATTACTGTTTGCTTTTGGAAGTGCATTTAATGGATCGAAAATGCTATTTATTTTCCATATTGACTTTCATTAATTGACGGTAATGTAATGCAATGTTCTATTTGTTGTTGTCATTTTGGGTTATATAAATAATAACAATTTCACTGATATATGTAAGAAAATATGCAGTTCAAAATTATAAAATATTCACTAAACATTTTTAAGCATTTGAGATTATGTTTAAACATTTAAAAAATAAAAAAAATTAATGGACGAGTATTAGTAACATGATAATCATTTTAAAATAATTAAATATTGACAATACATAAAAAATATATAGCTCACGGTTATAGCACAGGCACACAATATGAGAATGATAAAATCGGGAAAATCGCACAAAAAAGTAAAAGGACTGCTGAAATAACGATTTTTTGTAAGGCTAATTTTATTAGTATGAAAATTATTAAATTTATTTATTTGGAAGTGTGAACATTTATTTATTTGAAAATAAAATCCTAGGTTTGATTTTTATTCAATAAATGATGTTAAAAAATAATAAAATAAAAATGAATAAACAGTATTTATCTGCAATATTTATGAAAGTCGCATTATTTAGTAAATAATATAATATTACTAAAATATCAAATTTGGTAAATATATATATAATAAAAATAAAAATTAATTTAACAATTCAGTACAAGTAAAGATATGCAAAATTACAATTTTAAATGAATATCTCAATCGAAATTGGATTGTTTTCATTTAAAAAAATCGCTTTCGTTGCTACTATTCTGATAAATAAACTAACTGTTTTTATAAAAGCCATTAATGACGTGACTGTTAAATTTATCACATTTTTAACATATCTTATATCTTTCTTTGACTTAATAAACTTACTAAAAACGCAAATATAGGTATATTTTTTATTGTACAACTCAAACAAAACAAAATTCAATTTCGAAGAAGACTGATAAGTATAAAAATGCAAGTGTCGGAGAAACAATTAACAACATTAAAAATGCATGATCCGAAATTAGTGCTGACAAAGTGACAAATTGAAGGACTCAATGGAACCGGTCTAACCTGTGCCATCCTGTAGCAGATTTCTCCTGGAAGAAGCAGGTTTTGAAGACCTCGTACTATAAATAGTTGATGCCAGATGAACCGCCAATCACCACTTGAGAAGGTTAACAACCGTATACACGGTGAGAATGAATAGGCAGATGCTGAGAACAACTGAGAGCTGCTGAAAATGATAGCGAGTGAGATGAAATCGTTGCCTGTTCGTTCAGTTTTTTGCCATATATATTATACACGACCCCGACAAACGACTAACAGATTTCGGTTGTGTGTCAATTGTTGAGATTATCCGCCACAGCGGGACATGGAGGTATAAGGAACTAATCTAGCTACAGCACAGCGGAAGACTGAAAATAAAAGAAATCCCTGAATAAGAAATCAACTTTCTTTATTCAGATAATTCTTGAATAAAGAGTATAGTAATATTTATTGAAAGATTAGCTCGGTAATTATATAATTCATAAATAATTTATAGAGTCAGTGAACAATTGTGTCACCATAAAATTATTTTAATTTACCTCGTATATTTTTAACTGTATAGTTTCAAGAACGTCAAACTTAAATCTCGTTATATACTAAAATAAACAATAACTTTGAAAAGTTTAGAATTATCCTCAAAATAACTGTAAAATAAATAGAAAAATTTAATTCATGATAAGAGCTGACAGACAACATGTATTCAATTAGTATTATTTAACTTCCTCTGAATGATACCAGATATTACGCCTGATATTCATATTTTAGGCGTAGCCAGGTATTGTTGAAAGGGGTATGTTTTTTTAGCACATCAGAACGTTAACGTGACATTTACAATGGATAACTTTATGCATTGTTACATGCTTACAAATTAAATCTTTTTGTATAAAAATCCAATTGATATGTATAGAGGATCATATAGAGGATCATATAGAGGATCGATAATTTAGCAAAGAGGTTAGTTTTAGAAATCAACAAGGCCGCAAGTGTGATCAATAATATTTGAATCACACATTCATCTAATGTTTCCTCTGCATAATATTTTAAAAAGCTTTATTATAAGTCTTACTATTAATAATTATAATGTTTGTGAATTTGACGGCAATAATTAAAATGTTATCTGAAAATTTTATAAAAATGATATATCATAATCTTCAAAAGCATACGATACGTACTATATGTACTATAGGTATATATGATATGTACTATTATAGGTATATACTATATGTAGTATATGTACTATATGTATGAACTATATGTACTATTGGTACAGGTGATATTTACTATTATAGGTATATACTATATGTATTATATGTATGAATTATACATGTGCTATATAGGTACATATCACACATTATGTAGACTAATTACAAATATACTACTATCAGTACTCTATAAATATGTAATTTAAGAATTGTTTAAAAAGCACCAGCAATTTTTAAGTGACTTTTAAATTTATCTATATCTATTCTGTACTCTTCGTTATCTATATATATCCTGTACTTTTCGTTATCTATATCTATGCTGTACTCTTCGTTATCCTGTACTCTTTGTTATCCTGTACTCTTTGTTATCCTGTACTCTTCGTTATCCTGTACTCTTCGTTATCCTGTACTCTTTGTTATCCTGTACTCTTCGTTATCCTGTACTCTTCGTTATCCTGTACTCTTCGTTATCCTGTACTCTTCGTTATCCTGTACTCTTTCGTTATTTCCAATATTATCCGTGTTGCTCCGATAGTTCCATTAAACTTCAATGGCACCAATTTTCAAACTTCTATAAACTCTTAGTGTATTTTCCTCATGAAATCCTTACTTTTAACTATAAAAGTTTAAAGTCTAACCCAAAAAAAGTTTAACATGTAAAATACCAAAGTTTATCCTATATAATGCTAAAAAGCTTGCTATCACTAATTATCTCATACACAATATACATTGAATTTTTTAATACTTATTAATTTACTAATTAAAAATTTGAATGAAGTTAAAAGTATTATATAAAAATATTAAATAAAATACTAAATATAAAACAGTTAGTTTTTTTCTTACTTTATTTTTGATTTTTTAAACTTAAATAAATACTATTTATGATAAACGCTACTGTGTGTTTTTTTTAAATTGTGTATTTTATAATATTTATATATATATAATTTTATAATTAGTAAATATGTGCAATACAATTATAACATACATAATCTTGGCTATATTATGTGTAAGCTATTTAGCTATAAAGCTATAAATATAGCTCTATATAAGCTTTAAAACTATTAGTATAGCTATATATCTATAAAGCTATAAGCCAAATAATTATATTTCTAAAGATGTATTATTATCTATTATTAGTAAATATAGGGAATACAATTATAACAGATATAAGCTACAACATATATAAAATAAATAAACAACTATAAAAATAAACTTATAAAAAAAATATTACATATATGTATGTAATATATATAATATATATATTATCCCATAATATTAAATACCATAACTACATATTTTTATATTTTATTAAGTTTTATATATATTATATATATAATTACATTTTAATATTTAAAATTAACAATTTTATACAATTACATTAATTTGATTTAATTATATCATAACAACAACAACTTACACAACAATGACTGTAAGAATTGGGTGTGAATTCTCTTTTGTAGGGCCTATAGGTTTGCGCCTACCCCAGACAGGGTTAACTTTATTTAACTATTAACTTTATTAACTTTATTTACTTTTATTAACTTTATTTATTTTAATAACTTTATTTATTTTATTAACTTTATTTATCTTATTAACTTTTTAAATTTTATTAACATTATTAACTTTACCAAATTTTATTCGCTTTTTTAAATTGATTTATCAAATAGCCAATAAGTTAACTAACTTAGAATAGATTGAACTTAAACAGAATTTGTTTGAGAATCTTTGAACATATATAGTACACACATCTTACGTACACTTATGATTTGATATATTATTTGATAACATAATAATGAAATCAAGCTAAATATTTAAAACGGCTGAATGAAGAACCAACAAAAAGAAAATCGTATAGAATGTAATATTTATAAACTAAAGCGCTTCACTTTAAATCATATCAATATCCATAAACATATTATAAATATAACATACGTATAAATTCTAAACATATCTATATTCAGAAATATCTATAATCATCAAAAATCATCTCGAAAGAGTTTATTTCTTACCTGAATATCAGAAAAATCCACATTCGATGAATTGTTTGATACAATTTTGTTTAAATATGTTGTGTATAGAAGCTGTGAACAATAATTGATTTAATGGCCACTTCATTTTCTTATAAAATTGAATAAATGGTGTTATGACTCAATGTAATTATAATAAGCTTATCTTATATTGATAACAGAAAAATATTTAATATGATTCTTATGGAATAATGTTGTAGCGGCTATATAGAAAAAATTAAAATGTCAAAAATTATTTTAAAATATAGTAATCGCGTCACTATACTTTTCATGGCTAACTTATTGTTATGTCCCAAAAATAACTAGTTAACAACTTTGTCAAATATCACGTTGTATATATATTCCATCACACTTTACTCACTGGGTGGTACACCAATGTTCATCAATATAAACAGACAAGATTACATTACATAA
>JAUZND010066382.1:0-17543 GCA_034780555.1 Coelogynopora nodosa | reverse complement strand
ATCAGTCTGTCTACATGACTAAGAGGTATAACCTCGAAAATTTGTAGTAATAAAATTACATCACATCTGCAGCAAGTACTTATTTTTTCTTATTTATTTAAAAAATAATTATGAATAAATATGTGTATATTTAAAATAAACAAAAAAAATATATATGCTTAAAATATAAGTTTAAAAGTATGTTTCTCTAATATTTTTAAATGTAAAATAATCAAATTACTAATATGAAAAATCAATATCCAAAATAGAACCCATTTAATTAACTTTGTTCTAGAGTAAGTTAGTTCAGAAGGGTACATTATGGCAATATATTAAAATTCAACAATATTTGCAGTAGCTAGCTATTTTATCAATAGATCTACAATTATTAAAAAGTTTGAGCTAGCATGAGATTGATGTTTAAAAAAATAATCTTTTCCAAGATAAGAAAAGTATATTAGTCCAATGACTAAAAGTCTACACATGGCTTTTTTAAATTTTTATTTTATTTTATAATTTTTATTATTTACCTGTATTTATGTCATACTTATCATGTTTAATTTTTTTATTGCTGATATTAATTCAAATATAAATTGTCAAGGAAATAAATTTACTAACTTAGCAAAACTTTATAATTTGTGTCCTTGTACAACTTTTTTTATTAATTTTTTTATTTTCAGATATGTTATTTAGAAGTTTGGCGTTGTTTTTATTTATGTTTATTGGACTGACAAGTGCTCTTGAAGACCCTAATTCTGTCCCAGGCTTTAAAAATATTTCAAATTTTGATGGAGGCACAAAGTCGAATTCCAAAATAGGATCTGCCGTACTTTTCCAATATGGTAAACTTCTTAATTTTCTTGAATCAAACCATTTGAAGCAGAAAATCGAAGATATTCTACTGAATTCTGCTTACAATATCTCATCTAAATGCATTAACGACACGATGGGACTACTGCAACATATATCTATTGGAACACCATGGGCTCTTCAAAGTAATTTTACTGTTTATCATATTTTTTATTTGGTTTAAATTTTATATAGTTCATAGTGCAATAACGTTCTAACTAATATTGTTCTGAAAGTATTGGCTTAACTGATTGTTTAATTTATGGTTTAATATTGCATATTTAAAATTGTTTAACTATATAAATTATCCTACTTACTAATAACAGTAGATAAATATAAATTTGATTAACCGTCAGTCATTAATAATATGTTCAAATGAAAGCCTTTTGAAAATATATATAGGTTACATTTAAATTAGTCGACCTGTGCGTCGAAGCAATAAATTGTTGTGTATGTTGGCTTTAGTTTAATTGTCCTAGTACATATATGTAAAATTTATACATTATTTAAATGTAGACTAATTTGCTAAATTTGATATTTAAATGGAAATAATTAAGGGAATAGGCTTACTTATAAGTAACAACGGTTTATGATCAGTATTTTTATTTGTTCATAATATTTTTAGGATTGAAATTCAATAAATAATTGCTATAGTTTAGTTTATAAATCATGTCGAAATATACATACATTACATCCAATGTACGTATGTCGACTTAGAACGTTAGTGTACATTGTTCAGTGTTAGACGCATCTGCTAAACCTACTCCCGGGATCATGATCCGAGCAATCCTATGGCCGGGAAACTATCGAGAGTGTACACAGATTGTCGGATCCCTCGTCAATAAATCAGTAGCATCACCTCCCAGCGTTAGCAGCTTCTCTGGCAGCTACTGTTCGGCCAATGTGGAACTTACTTCTATGCCTTCTGTGGTGAGTTAATGGGGTTTTTAAGTTAGAGAGGTGAACTTATTTCAAATCTGTTCGAACTGGTCACAGGTCACCTTACTTCAAATGTTAAAAGTAAAATTTATATTTGTAATAAATATAAAGGGTATGAGCATTCCTCATCTACTTAATAAGGTTATAAGCAGTTTGTGTTTTATTTTATCATAGCATTTAGGCATCTATTTGTAACAGTGCCAAAAGCATTTGGGATATGTGTCACTGTTTTCATTTATAACGAATGCCAATTTATCATATACTGGGGTTTAATACCATTTTCTTCCACCACTTATATATGAATAGCGTAAAATTATATTGTATGTAATGTATCAAATTGAAAAATATAATAAAATATGCATTTAAATTAAATTAATAATAATGTCCGAGGTCAGTGAAAATTGTTAAAAAAATATTTTTTACGCCTTTTTATGTGATGAAATGTCTAAAAGTGGTAAAACATAAAGCTGTCAAATTTGTTACTGTAAATTATAAATAAACAAGTTTTTTTAAATAATATTTCAGAGACGCAATGTGAGAAAAACATCCATAAAAGTAACGTTTGTTATTTATATATTTCTAATACTTTCAGAGAGATAAGTGACCCTGACATGGTGAGCTGTCATTAGGTAGTTTTGTTCACTTTAAATGTTCACTTTAGTGTATTTCCAGTTGTAAACATTTCTAAATTTGTAGCTTTATTCTTAGTTAATAAATATATTTATATTTTCTATTATTTATATGTATTTTAAATATACTAGACTTTAATTGTACTAAAACTAGCATTGAACTTTTTTTAAACATATTAAAACAAAGTTGATAAAATTGGTTGGTAAAAATATGTCAATATTGTGTTATCACAATTTAACATCAATAACAGTCAAGAATTTTATCAAATTTAGTGCAGGCACTATTACTTATATATTTTAAAGTAATTTGAATTATTATATTGAATGGTTTTGAAAGGTTTCAACTTAAAAAATAAAATTTACAATTGTTTAGTTTGTAATCTTTCCATTATTATTATTTAAATAGTTAACATTTTTCAACTGGTGAAAAAATCAGTATTTGTCACAGAAATGTAATGAATACGTCATATTTTATAACATCTCCATACAAAATGAATTTTTTTAATTTAATTTTGAATTACCTTTCATATCGTTGTTACTTTTTAAATTTATGATTAACATGACATAGATATCGAGCAGCATTTAAAAATTCATATGTTACAGATTTCTCTAGGGACAAATTAGACCATTTCCGATTATTAATGGTAATTTATTACGTATTGCTAGAAGCAAATGGCATTTATACATATTTATATCATTAATAAAATATCCCCATTCATTCGTCCAAAATAAACATCTTAATATACATTGATTTCGACTGTTATTATATTCTAAAATTAGATAAATTCGTAAAGTTATTCATATTATTTAATGCTAAAGTTCTTCTTACATTTTGATTTAAAAGTGTATGTTCGTAATTTAGTATACACTCTGTGACAAAATGTGTCACAAGTATGTACACTAAATTTCCTCCAAACATTTTAAAATTTATTCTTGAAAGGTTTTAAAATATTTTTTGGAAATTTATACCAAAGACCGTTTAAATATAAAGTTAAATAGCATATTGTAAAACTACAAATTAAGACTTTTGTAATCAATTTTAAGAAATTGACTTTATTGTGGGGCTTATCAAGTTTATGTCTACTCCTCATATTAAATTTGAGTCTTATATATTTGATGCATTGTAATAGTATTCAGTATCTGCTATTCATGGACAGTTCTCGAAATAAAGGATTGTGATCGCTATTCTATAGTCTCTCTCTTCTAATTCTAGACTATTGGTCCGATAAAATTTAGTTATCACAATATTGACCATGTATTAAATTATATTATAATTGATTATTGTTATGTAAGTCATATACTATATTATTTGAGTAAGTGGAAGTATAATAATGAGTTTTGTCTGTTAATTATTTCAATGCATTTCAAGATATGTTACTCGTTTACTGTGGCGAGTTCCAAAATTGGAGTATAATACTCACTTACTCTATTAATATTTTACAGCAATAGAAAAGTTATCATTATACATAAACACTGGTTGTCAACTTTGACTATTATTATTTATAGCATTTGTACATACTACTAGTAAATTGTATATACTACTAATTAGTAAATTATCACTATTATTTCGTATTCTAAATTATTAAGTTATTTTTACTTTTTTCGAACGTTCAGTTTGGTCTACTGAATATTATTTCCGCTGGAATGTGCATTCCTAATTCATGCTCCGACAAAGATTTCGTTGGTCTCGTGAAATTGGGTAAGTACCGCTGAACATCTATACTCTTAAATTCAGTAGTATTTTACTTTTACATGTGAATTTATTTTAAATATTTTATTGATTGTTAGAAAATCGAACCAAATACATCATTTGTAATGACCACACAAAATATTGTTTTGGAAAATCTTCCCTAAATTATTATATTATTTTTATAAATGTATAACACGATTCACAATTTTGCTCCTGTTTTTTATGTTTGAATATGTATTTTTTCGTTGAATTAAAAAATATCTTAAGTACCTGGCAGGGTAGGGTGAGGCAATATTGATATTGAGAAATTAAATTTGAAATAACAGTTGGCGTACACAGACTGATACTTATGCGTGTTCTTACTAATCAATTCGAAAAATTGTAATAAACGATTTTTGTAATATCACAATCAACTTTAAGTTTACCTTGTTATCCACAGCCAAAGGTATTTTTTCCTAATCTTTTTATATGAAGGAAAGGTTTAAATTTGAAACTGTTAGAACAATTTAATTTTTTTCAAAAAAAGCATTAATATTGAACCGAGTTATTTGCTGTTTTGATCGTTGCAAGTTTTTAATTAAATATAATGGTTGTAATTCCTTCTGCTTTTATGCAGGTGATTATTTTATTAAATATTGCAAACCTGCTATGTTTTTGAGGTATGAGTAACCTCGTATATCTTTTGAGCAGATGTCTTTAAATACGCTAATACCAACAGTAGACCTATAAGCTATTGGTATATTGTATACGTACGTGGGTTGTGGCACAGTTCGGACTTTATACGCGTGCACTTTTATAACCTCAGTAGTCAGTACACATATATTACTTATGGCCGTTTAAAGTCCAATATTATGCCTCGATTTTAGGCATAAAATGTGTTTTATAAAATGTATTTATATTTACTGAGTTGTTTCCGTACTTATTGCAACCGTCTGTCTACAGCTATGGTTTAAGGATTGGTTATTGACATCAACATCAACATCAAAATATCAAGACGCAATCAATGTGTATTATGATATATTTAAGTATTATTAGTGCTTTTTAAGTGTAATAGAGTATTATTTGTGTTTTTTACCAAATTTATATAGTATGATCTTGTCAGGAAGCTTTTTCCATTGAACTAGTCGACTACATATTTCAATATTGCTATGTTTTATGAGTAAATTGGTATTAAGGCAGTTAGATTTAGGTCTGAAACAATATTATGAATATTTTTTCCGTTATTTATGTAAAGGTGGTTTTTATTTGGTTAACGAATACATACACATATATGCTGGTTACTTGCACACTTGTATGTGTAACAATGTTATGCAATTAATTATAAATGATAGTAATAAATTGTTTGAAATTAATTGGAAAGATAAAGTAAATCTTACGTTTAATGATCATTATAATTAAAATAATAAATATGTTTAAAATTTTAAAACATTCACTCTATCATCTAGTCAGAAATACTATTCGGAAAAACATTTTTTATTTGATTTATATAATTTTCTGTTTCCTCACTTCCATTTTATTATTATAGTTCTACAGCCACAACTTTTAAAAACACCATATTTTTCTTACATAACATGATGAGATGCAATAATCTCTGTATTATATGTACACTACAGTAGGCCCTACTAGGTATTGCTCAGTATATATATATATATATATATATATAATATACCAGCAGCACTAACTACTCAACTGAATTGCAGGCATCACAGCTTTCAATAATCTCCTCAATGTGGATACGTCGTCATCACTTCGTGTGCTCGACACTTCTTACTGTCATCGACCGTGGGGATCGCTTCCTCTTGCCGCCTCGGCTGTTATCATGATGTACGAAGGCATTGCTTGTCCAACATCTATTTTGTTTCGTTTACTCTTTTAACAACTTAAAAATGTGTAGAAAGTAACAATGAACTGTTTTAATTTTTGAGAAGTCAGCGTGAGTCATAAATAATCGTCTGTTTTTGTTCCACAATTGATCTTAATAGATAATATATTTAATATGTCCACTATTTTAAATTATTCAAACTATGGTAGTTTAGAACATCTCCACTAATAATTTTGAGGTTGTCGGGACAGTGTTTGATAAACTACCATTTATTGATATTGCTATTAACAGTTACAGTACGATGAAACCTCACAATTTGTTCTTTATAGTCAAAGAGCCCATTTATATTTAAAGAATGTGTCATTTTATTGTGATACCAAATAAATTCTCGAATTTCTAAACACATTAGTGAAATGCTTTTAATAATATAATATCAATTTTATACTCAGGAAATATGCAGGCTGTACTACTTAGACTGTGGAATTTCAATCATCTCCGAATGGTTTATTTACTTAAATTACTTATAATCTCAAAATGCTAGATATCAGAATTGCAACCTACTAAGCGAAATACTTAATTTTTACATTCGAGTTTTTCAATAAGACTATATTTGATTTTTAAAGTATTACAGAACACTCAAACAACTTAGTCCAGAGTTTGAGATATATTTATTATTACATGGAATTATTCGACATAGTCCTCCAACCAAAACCCAAGTCAGTTCCCATATCTGTGTACGACAACACTCTTCCTGCAGACTCGTGATTCTGGCGTTCGTCTGCACCATAGCGACCGCCACCGGTGTACATCTCTGGCAGGACCACCAACAACAGAGTCAATCTACTCCCGGTTCCACCGCACAATCCGGCGTCGAGGGACATATCAACCAGGTCTATCATTTGGAGGATGGCGACCGTCACGTGACCTCCGCCAGTGGTCACCTAGGCAACGGTGATAATGCCGGCTGTATCGTTAATGAGGAGCTGCCACCGGCCGATGATACCAAGCAGGTGGCGGGGACTGCCGATGAGGACGGCAAGAAAGGTGAACTGAACGTGCTTCGGGCATGTCGTTGGTTCCTTTAAAGTGGTAGCTTATTTCCCATCAGTATTTGCAAGATATGTTATTAGAAGTTGTGTGATATACAAAATATTGTGATGAATTGTATTGTTGAAATTATTGACTTTTCGGCAATATTATGGGCAGATATTTTAGAACAACTTTTATTCATTAACTTTTTTGTGGTTCTTTAAATTTAATTTTTCATATTAATAAATGATGAAAATTATATAATAATGTATGTATCAATTGGTATGAATTGTCAATACTTTTATTTTCATTCTTATCGAATATAAAATATTTCTATTGTATGCTAACTTTTCTTTATTTTATGCTATTTATAAACATAACCATTCCTTAATAAAGCCTTCCCTTTTTCTCTTAAGGAAATTCAGCCTCCACAAACGAACATAGTGAGTTAACTGCATGTATATTTATTAATATTGCACTCTGCTAAAATCATGGTACTACAATATATTTACACTGAGCTGAAAGCAGAAAAAGCCCTTGTGTGTTACTAAATTTGTGACAATCATTCATGACATGACAACAGTTGATTATAATCAATGCTATAGTGTCAACGAATAATTTGTTATAAACGTATCCAATATGTTAAAACAAATGATAAATCTACTGCAAAACAATAGAGATCTGTCATTGTGACCGGCATGTTTTTATGTTATTAATGACAAAAAAAGAATTGTTTGGAGTAAACACCACTTCTTTGTTTCAAAGACTATAATATATATTTGTAATGATATATTTAGTATAGTATACTTCTCTTTATAATATTATGTACCGCTGCTGGAATAACTGAATTGAGGTCAGCAGACAACTAAGACGAACACATTATGCTACTGTTGCATAATCATCTGTCGCTCACACATTATTGTACGTTATGCTGTATATCGATTAGGATTAAAAAGATAATCTACCGCGTGATATTTTTGAACGTAAATTTTTATACGAGTTTCCTACCGATGCAACAAAAAAATTATATTTCACTTTTAAATGATGACAATTAAATATATCCACTTGAAGGAGAATAACTTAATAATAAAAATTATAATACAATTTATAAAAAACATAATAAAAAAAACAATTGAGCTTTCGAACCTTGATCTTAAACTTTCGTCTAGATGTTAAGTCGTTTCGATGGCCACACATTCTATTGCAAAAGGATTGACTAGTTTCAAATTGAATACAACATTTTATTGCCTCGAAATATATATTATAATATGAATATTATTTTATAATTAAATTTATAAACGCTATCATTTTTGTTTGGAATTACTTCAATGCTATTTTATATATATATTGCTATTTATTATATAAATTTCAATGCTATAATATTTTTAATAATGGCAAATCGATTGATTTTCTCTACACGACTGTTTGTATTTACAATAAATCAATAAAGAAATATATTTATTATAAAGATACAGACACTCATCTTAATATTTACCCTGTAATGCTGTACTATTTTATTATTATTATTGTAAAGTGTTTTATACTAATTCGTGGAATTTTCTCTGATATAAATGATTGTTACAGAAAACGATCGTTAGAAATAAAATCGTTCGTTTTACAGAGTGGCTATAAAGCGCAAGATATAGATAAACGTATGCGTGAAATTTAAGCTTTAGCACGTACTGATCTGCTTTTTATAAAAATAAAACAAACAGAAGGGTTCCATGCGTTATACAATATCAACCTCGTATGCGTAAATTAGTTATTTTTATTCTTTAGAAAATATTTAATAGCTAACAGTGATCGACAGAAACAAATATTTCCGGATTTTCTATTGTTGCTTCTGTCGTCTTAAATTTTAATTTACTGTCGATATGGTTGGAACACCGCAAATAGTAAAGAGGAAACTGCTCTTCTAGCATTGTAAACCTTGTCATAAGTCGTACATAGATGAAACTAGTGATAGCTTATCTATTAGAATGAACGACCATAGAAGTAGAATAAACGATTCAAACAAGGCGAAATATTAATTAAAAATGTAATTATAATTATTTAGATAAACACTATTAAAAATAGTAATAATAAAAGTAGTAATAAGGGCCATGATTGTGAAATACATGTGATCTATACGTTTTTGGGAAGATAATTGTATAAGTAAATTTAATATCCTTAATCCCAATGGCCTTAACACTAGAAAGCGGACAAATTGCGGCTCTTTTGGTAATTGTTGTTTTTAATTTTTTTGTATTTATATTATTAATAAAATAATTGTTTTATTATAATCACTTTTCATTATATTTTTAAAATTTAAATTATCTATACTTTATAACACTTAATTTTGCATTGTAAATCAATTTTATAGTTGAAATATATATAAATTATGTCTATCACAAAACCATTTTATTTTTTAAGCTTTATTTATATTATTATTAAAAGGATATCTTTATATATATATATATTCTTAAAGATTATAGGACGTACAATTTTTTTCTTGTAAAATCACGTTTTTCAGGATGGATTAATACAACTAAAATTGATTGTCACTCCTTATAGGAACCAATAAAATAATGTAATCGATAACTTTGTAGTTGCCGTCATACTGTTCACTTCGAAAGCTCGGGTATTTTTTAATTATAACGTTTTTCTCTTTCAAAAGGTTTTATGGTTTCTTTGAGTTTCCTATCCTTTTGCTGTGTATTATTTTTGTGGTTTGACTTCTATGATAGAAAGTGATAACAGACCAAAACCCACGACATAATTGTATCTGTTTTTAAATATGAGCATCATTATCCAATTCCATTTATAGTATGTGTTTTTCATAAATATGCTAATCAATAGAGCGCTAATTGTTTATACCTAATAACGCAAATATTAATAACGCAAATATTCTGTCCGGTTTCTTATTCTCTTTATTTATAAAACATACATTTTTTAACATTTAAATTTAAACAAAATCATATGATTTGAATACATTTTAACTACAAAATCTTAATTAAAAAAATTACAATAGGAAAAGCCATGAACTGAAAAAAAATATTGTACAAAAATTATTAACTATAAGTTCATTGCTGCACTGTTATCTAAACATTTAACATTGGGGTCATTATAATAAATCCATGAAGTATTATGATATTTCAAAGTTGTGTGTATGTTCACTGTCTATTGATTCGCCCTGAAGAAGAAGAATAGCCCCACAGCTAATGTGTATCTAGAATTATTAATTACTATCTTTTTTGTTAATTGTTTATTATATTAAGAGTTTATTAAGTATATTATTAGATCATTTAATTTGTAGTGTTGTATTTTTGCTATCATGTTATTTATTACCTTTGTACCTATGTTGATATATATTATTGCGTGTGTTACAAGTATTATTTATGAGTTCATCTTAAACCGAATGTATGATGCAGATATATATATTTATATTTCTATTCTTTGATATTTCTATTAGTAGAATTTGGTGTCTTATGTGTTGAGATGTAGGCTACATGTATAAATGTTCTAAAATATAATTAAAAATGTATTTTAAAGTTATTTTGGGTTATTTTAAGTTTAGTTAGAATTAACTTTAGTTACCGATTTTTGTTTGAAAATCTATTGGATAAAATGGGTGTAAATTGAAAGTGCGTGTTTCATTTAAGTTGTGTTTTAAAATATTTATAATTAAATTTAGTAATAATGATTTAAGTGATGCATTTAAAAAACAAGTATAGTACTGTAATATAAATTATATATTTTTAGTATCTTAGGTCCGATTACTTTGATTTAAAGACAAGTAGTACTACTTTTATTAGTTGGAGATTGGGTTATATACAGTAATCTGTTACTAATAATTGTTTTGTGATGATTGGATATGTTTGGTTATTGGTAGACAGATTTTATTGTGTGACATTGGGTTGATGGTTCTCATTATATTCTTATTATTGGTCATCTTAAGATCTGCAAAAAATGTTTTATTTTTGTATTGTTCAAGGTTCGCTTCTGCATTCAATAATTGTGCTAATTTGCACATTTAAACAAACATTTTCTATTTCTAATCGGTTAGAACAATTAGTAATTTTAATAATGTCCTCTGCATCTTTTTCAAAATTATAATCTAATTCTGAAATGTTTACATCAAATGCACACGTTCTATTTAATAACGATGAACTATGTTCACCTATATATTGAATACCACATATTTCACAGTGAGAGCGAAACCGGTCGGAATATTTGCGTTTTTAATTATTTTATTTAGCATCTTCCGTTTATATATAGTTTACGTTAGTTTACTGATTTTGTTGTCTTTAAATATTTTTATTATTGTCTTTAAATATAGCTTTGTTAAATAATTATCAGCCTTCCAATTAAATCACATTTGTTACGTTACTGTTATTAGTTACATATACTTTCTTAACCGAGCAAAAACATAATTGTATTATATATTATATTTATCCTCCAGGCGTGGCGGTTCGAATTCTACTCTCCTTCTCTCTGTTAAAGAACGTATCGAAACTGTTCAACTTGCAGCAATCGGCCAACTCGGGAACTCTATCCTGTGTTCATGGGATTCGATTTATCAGTCTCAGCTGGGTGGTACTCGGACATACATACGTCTATGCGCAAGACATGACAAGTACGCGCTTTTGAATAACATTCTTTCGAAATATCCAATCCTAGTATCAATTTTTTTATTCTATGCATATGTATATATATATGCGCATATGTATAATAAAGTCTACTTTATAATGCATGCACTACTTTATGATGCATGGAGAATACTTTATATAGCATGGAGAATTTTTTTCCATTCAAATTCGTCCTACTGCCAGAAAATACACATATAATATATATAAAATACACACATTTTCCAAATTTATCAACGGATATTGATTTGCATAGAAGAAAATCACGTATACTCATTTGTAAAGTTCTTTGTGATACTCTGATATCGATTAAACCTCGTTCGCTACGCTGACTCGGAGTAATAGATATCCTCGTATTATAAAGTAATGCTTTACAAATTTCGTATAAATAATTATTATAAAGAAACTTTCATTCTATACGTTGATTTAAGCATTGTTTTCTTTAAATTAACTCGTTTTTATTGAAAAGAATATTAATATGTGTTTTGCAGTTTTTTATTGTCTATGTTTAATATTGTTGTTTTTAGTTGCTAAAATATTAGTATGTTCAACTACCTTTATTTTTTAGGTGTATTGCACTTTGTAGTGTAACATTTTTTAAATTGTCTGTGATCTATTCTGCAATAGTACGGTCGCATACTATCTGTACATTTCCTCACGAATGAGTATTTTTTTCAAATATTTATTATAATTTTAAAAAAAATTATTGAACTAATCTCAGACTTATAAACTATACAATGTTTGTTTGATGACGAATGAGAACACGATTTCTTAAAAACATTTATTTTTAAAATTTTTGTTATTTTTTGTAATATTAAATAGTGTTGTATTATAAATTTATTTATTTCGTGAAAATCTATTATTCCAAGTATTAATTGTTCTAGTTAAGAAACATGTTTTTCCAACATCTTCTACTACTGAATAGTAAATTTATAGTTTAATATTTATCTCGCGTTATTATCCAACATTATTAGGATATCTGTTTTTAACGTTTTGTTTTCTATTAAATATTATAACAAGTTGAGATTGGCCTACTTTAATCAAATATACACCACAAGTGTGAGCCCAATTCACTTCTCATGATTCAATTCCTATAGACAACATCGGAACCCTTGTTCCTGACAACTTCAAAAATTGGACATTTGGTGCGGTGTTCAGTGCCACACTCTCAGTGGACTCCTTTTTTGTGCTCAGGTTAGTGGCAACATGTTCCTTTCGAGTTCTATTCTAACATTACTACAGAAATACTTGAAGAATATATTACACAATATGATTGTCTATATTGATATATTTCAATCTATAGAACAAAGCCTCTTGCTTCATCAAGTATGTATTGACACCATTATTTGGTTTTGAACCTCATACTTACTGTTATACTGCAGTATGTAATAAACATCATACTGCCGCTGAGTTCTCTTAGTCGACGGTTATTTTGTTCTCTTACAGTGGACTTCTTACAGCGTACATTTTCTTCCGCGAAATTCAGAAGCTCTCTGGAGGACCATGTTCAACTTGGACAACGTGGGCCGCCTTCTATTTGCATCGATATTGGAGGTTTGGACATATTGTTCCACTATTTTATTTTCACAAATACTATTGTAAAGTTGACGCAAAGTTGACATTGTGGTGATCTCGTGTCAATCGTGTTATTTTCTGCATTGTATAGCTTATATTCTACTTGGCGGTTTCAAATAATAACACAAATACACAAATAATTGACTATTAGTTCACTAAATAGTTCACAAATAGTTCGCTATTTATAGTAAATTAAATAGTCATAAAATTATTTATCCATTTAAATGCAAAGTATATTTTGAGATATACATTATTTATGTTACTGTGTCGTTTCATGATATCCTATCACTTGACAATTGTTTTATCATTTTTTATATTTATATCGTATCTCTGTAACTAGTCACTCTACTTCTTGTTGCAGTCATGAAGCCGTATTTTCAGTATTTTTAGAAACCAAAATTATTATTTTCTGAAATTGAAAAAATACAATATAAAATGTTGGACGTTAGGGGGTAGATTATTATTATTTTTTAATTATTTAATAAAATAATGTAAAGCAAAATTTCTAATTACATTTTTCAGTAATTTATCGTCTTTTAGTTTTATTTTGGCTAATTTAAGTTTGCATCTTTTATACACTTTGTTGGGCTATTGTTATTTCTCATATTATATAATTATTATCAAAGATTTTATATTTAAATGAAAATATTAACATTTTACAAAAAAATATATTTTCATAAGATGTAAATATTTTTTCAATTTATTATTTCAGTTATAATTAGTCATAAGTAGTCAATAAATAGTCATAAATTATCAAAAGTAGTCATAAATAGTCAATTAGTAATTGTATAACTATAGTATCATTCTATTTTCAAAGTTTCAATTGAAACTTTATTTTAAAATGTTGTTAGGATATATTTTTGGAAATTCAAACTGAAACGACTATTTTATTTTACTACTAATGGATGGCAGGATTTAAAAACCTTTCTGGGCTAAACCGTGATCATTTTGATATGACACTCACTATTATTTAAATCTCAAATACCCCTTATTTTACATTCTCTGCATTTACCTCCTCTACATATTACTATTTCGCATTACCCGCTTATGCCCTATGTATTGGATGTTGGAGATTGAAAATGGATTTCCGGATTTTTGGGTTTCACTCTCATGCCTGTTGTTGGTTGGGACTATTTTAAAACATTTTCAACTGTTTCAATCGACTTACAGTTTATAAATCTGCACCGCACTTTTCGGTTCCTAATTTTCTCAATGTTTTCCAGATTGACGCCTCCCTACCTTCTCTTCATGGGTTGCTATGTGTGCCTCTTCCCCTACCTCTGGGATGGCCCCTATTGGCCACAGAAGAGGGGCATTGGTGCCCCATGTTGGGATCACTGGTGGACTAACGCTCTCTACATCAACAATCTTGTCCCAATGAAGGAAAAGGTAATCAATATTTTAATCTAATTTGTTAACTGTTGTCTTTCTTTATTTTTTAGTCCAATTATTAATAGTATCAAAAATATATCACTATAAACTTTTTTATTGATCTGTTCAAGTGGTCTTTTTTAATGTATTACTTCATTACTTATTTCTAATTTACATACCTATTTTGCACAATTTCCTCATATTTTTCACAAAGTAACCCAAATTGACTGTAACTTGGCGCGAATTAATATGAGTATTCTTATTTTTGGTGTATAAGTATTACATTTAAATACGAATTGAACATGTAAATAATATACGTTGAAACATTGTGGAGAGCACTAGATAGTGATACAATTTAGGACATTCGTTTTTATCTAATTTTTTGGTGTACCAAATCATTTCTGATATTATTCAAATTGTTTGTTTCCCAGTGCATGGGATGGACCTGGTACTTGGCCAATGATATGCAATTCTACATTCTGAGTCCGCTTCTCATGATTCCAATGTATTAGTGAGTCACAAACTGTAGTTTTCATAATATTGAAATGTGGTGTGATTAAATCTTCTATATTTAACATCTAACAGTCACATTTTTTAGTTAATTTAATTTAGAATAAAAGTGCCTATTTATTATATATTAATTTATTTTGAAGTATTTAAATATTGATTGCATTGACCTATTTGTTCTGCACATAATTCTGATTAAGCCAATAAAAAGTTTCACTCTAAAAACATGTCATATTTAGCTGCCGCAAACATTCTTTGTGTTTACAAATTACTTTCCTTCCCCAGTTTAAGATTAATAACATATAAAACATTTCTTAATATAAAAAAACACTTACTTTTTTTAATATTTTGGGCGTTTTCTACCTCGTGGAACTATTGTGATAATCACAGTCTCTCTCCTGCAGAGTCGATTTACATTTCTTTGGCTCCAATTTTAGTTGGCTGTATTATTTTTTCGATTTTTTATACGATTAGCTGGCTCTATGTTATGCATACTTATATTTTATTATATCAGCCGATTTGGAGTCGTATCACTTTGCCTTATGTCATTTTGCCTTATGACACCTTAACTCATCTTGCCTTATATTTATAAACCAGAAGACTAAATTCAAACAGCATATTTTATTTTCGTATATAAATATAAACATAGATATAAAAATGTAAATCCTGTAAAATTATAATAACGCATGACATGGAGCGTATAACCTGCACAACCATCTCAAGTGAAATTTTGAGTGTTCCATCCATATAAACTGTCTCGGCTGCACAAAGATGTCGAAGGTTCGGTTGCGTTGTTTTTTTGTTGTTGTCATCTTTTCTTTTCGACCATTTTCCTTCGACGTTCACATCAGCACGTCGATGGGGAAGTTTTGAAAGTCTGCTTGCTCTAGCTCTGTACATAGAGCCTCGACGCTTTGTATAAGAAGGAAGTGTGTCCAACATGACTTCGTTGGCTTTATCGATGCCAGCAAAAGCTTCACGATAAATTCCTTTCACTGGGTGGAAAGGGGTTCTCCTTCGATGCTGTTTTGGTTAATTCAACGGCCTTCTTTACAGCTATTTCGGCGTCCTGAGGAGGATGCGTATGTTCTTCTTTTGAAGAAATAAAATTATCGTCTTCTGTTACAACCGTAAATTTACACTTCCGACATTTCCATTACCTCCGAATATTCTTTGTATAGTTTAGCCTTAGCCGTAGCCATTGATTTATATCATTGGTATTTATCGCTGATACTTTTATGCTGGGTGTTGATTTTTTCATTTAGGTTTTTATAGAATTTACAATTTTTTTAAATTCTCATTTCATTTCAGTTGTTTGATAACTATCCTTAAAAAGCATTTTGAATTGTGTTTTTAGTTGTATTATAAAAATACTCTATAATGAATATCTTGAAAGTTATGCCCGAGAATCCCGTAAAAAGTCACTATTTTTTATATAGTTGAACCACAATATTGCAGGTACTGCTCAAAATGCGAGATCTCTTGGTAAATTGGAAGATAACGTCGAGCAATTTGACGTATCGTTGTAGGATTAGTTAATCAGTCACAAAAATATTTTTAAAATTCGATTTTCAGATTTAAAATTGTTTTAGTTAAACACCGTATAATTAGGAATAAGTATTGTAGCTAGATTGAAAGTTGCAATTGAATACCAATGTATCGATCTAACATTATGATTTATAGATATTAAATGTTTTAATTGTCAACATATCTAAATTTATGGAACTATCCACTTATCCTAATAGTATTTAAACATCTATAATGGATTTTGCACCGTACAGACAGCATATCATATAGACGCGAGCCAAACACAACTTAACCATATTAAAGCGGTGTTTATTATTTTGTTTATACTGGTTCTGATAGCTTTATTAAAACTTTAATCATTTCATTTTTTCGGTGACGGCTTTCTTTTGAATAATTGAGTATTTTATTATTAACCCTATTTAACCCATGTCATTTTAGAACGTTAAGTACCAACTTGTGCCTCTGCGGCACACCCATGCTATTTTTGCATTATCTAATTGTAATCTCTAGGATGTTTTATATAACAATAGTAGTAATATACCCAGTTAATAATTATATTTAGTATGAATATTCTTCTAATGTCATCTTATTCTTATTCTGTCATCTTATTGTAATTCATCTTGTAGGGCATGAATAAAGTGAAAAACACCCGGACGAAACATTTTGTAATTATAATTAGATTTTAAAATATTAGGTTTTTGTCTTTACACCTACCTATATATATAGGTATAGTCACTGACTAAGGCATAGTAAGGTAAACAGCTTACCTATCTATAATCTTATAAATTGGAAATTCCAAATTCTCTGATTGGCTACACGAGCTGATAAGCAATATGAATTACTTATTTCATTCCTTTTCTATGGCTATACCATCTATAGGTAATAGTTTTTCAACTTTCTACCTAATATTATGTATCCTGGGATGGTCACATTGTGGCAATCTCTATTATAAACCATCTAAATTGCTTATTTGAATGTCTATTTTTATAACGTTAGATACC
>JAUZND010066371.1:1971-17545 GCA_034780555.1 Coelogynopora nodosa | reverse complement strand
GCGGGGGAGTAATGGGTCGTGAGGAGGGGGGATGGGGGGTGATGGGGGAGTGATGGGGGAGTTAATTGTTTAATTTCGTGTCAAAATTTATAATTACGCGCAATTTTAGTGCATGTTTTAAATGGTGGACCTAGTCACCGATTTATACCAGATCAAGGTCGTTTCCGAATAAATCGTGGATGGGAATCCCTAATTTGAGGTTCCCCAGCCGATTTAGGAATTCATTATGGTAATATTCATTGATTGTCGGGTTTTCTACATACAATTAACCAATCAACGTTGAGTATTTCACAGTTTGCTTCTGATTGGATGTTGCTGGTGATATAAAAGACGCGCACAGGAGTTCTCGAGCTCATTATTCTCTCTCATAATAAACAGTTTGAACCTCCTCTCTTAAAGACGCACGAGCTAAGAAAATCTCATACAAGATACAGTTATACTACCATGTCATCATACAATTTAGTTGAGCCTATTGTCAGAGTTAGTCTGCCAGTATTGAAGGTAGGCCTGGCCGATATCAATTCTCTCTCAAATGTAATGGAGTATATTTTGGGCAACACGGGGACTCTGGTTATGTTGCAAGTCTTCATTTCCGTTTCATTCAACCCCGACTTAAGCACATGGAAGTATTGAATGGATAACAATTAACTCGCACATGCCTCATGGTAGATCCAATCCATAGTGATGACGCCTGAATCCATAGTGATGAAAACAATGCCTGTAACTCCACCGCCATCTTTTTTCAAATCGTCAAGAAGGATCTTTTCAACGCCGCCAAACTCGGGGGAAGCAACTCTATCATTGGGGGCACCTCAGAAGAGAAAGAAGCCTACACTGCAACGTCAGAATGCTATTATTCATGTGTTGGAAAAAAACCCAAGAAGAAGAAGGCGGCAACGTGGGTTTAAATGTAACGCGAATTTAATGCTATATATTTTTAATTATTATTATTTTACTATAAAGTATTGAAAAGTAAAAATATATAATGTATCCATTAATTAATTTATTTTCAACAATAAAAAGGAGTCATGGGACATGTACATTTGTATATAACTCACTACTACAGTCATGGGCTATAGAGAAGCTGCAGTCTATTACCGTCCACCAAATTTATTTCGGATACTTGTTATACACATAGGATAGAGATAAAAATTTATAGTCCAGTTGAAAAACCGAATAGATTAGTCGGATTGGTATTTAAGTCGGTTAATTTCTCCATTTTAAGACTGAGTAGACGGTAAAATACCAACTCAGCAGAATCGACATCTCTCAGATCATTATTTAAAGAACTAGGCAAAAACTCATTGTCAAACACATTGAAATGTTTTCATAAAATTTATGTCTCTCTACAACCAAGTCTATATCAACATCAAAATCCTCAGTATTCTTTTAAATATCTCTAATACACTGGAAAATTATCTCGGTGAGTTTTTCATAACGATGATACATGGGCTCAAAGTCCGGCTCCTTCAGATCAATACGTCCTTCCTCTTCGCCCTCAGGATGAAGTACTCGTAGATAGGCAGGCGCACAGTTTGGAAAAACATAACATATTGTTATAATGTTGCTTACATATAGTGGTTGTCCCTGCAGCAAGTACGAGTTAGGACTTTTTGATCAACGACCAATGCAAATAGTTATGGAACGAGCACAGTGGATTGACATTCACCCACACAATAGCGTTTCTCAAGACAATGCCTTTGTTGAATTTCTGGTTCTTCTGATGAATAAATTGGTCTCAATGATACCTATTTGGAGTTGACCTACAAAGTTGTAAAAATGTATGGAAGTAATTTTATAGCAGCTGCCGTACAAACATGTGCTCCTGTTAATAATTTCAAGCACAGTCTCTTCTCTGATGTCAAGTTGAGTTCTCCAATTTGAAAAATGGCACCCAACTTGCCGCTGCAGCATTTATCAAGGATAAGGCTGGTGAAATGGATACTGATGCTAATAATACAGGTCACATAGCTCGTCTGGCAGCCACAATGAATATTAAAACCGTCTCGTTATGTGGACCCTTCTGGCTTGATATGACTACCCAAAATAAATACCTACTGAATCAGTTGGATTTTCACGTAAAACTCGTTCGGCCAAGTGTGAATTTTACGTGTTTGTTGCTTGTGGACGAATCAAAATTCTAGATGCACTACTACATATACGACTGGTGAAAATCGCAACAAGTATCATTTTGGAACATGAGAGCCAACTTCTTACTCACAATGCCATTTACCCTGTTCAGCATACAGAAATTCTTACCAATACCATTCTACAGGGAATCATGACATATAATAAGGAGGGACTGTTTCGAGGGCACATGTTCAAGTGGATTATTGTTGAAATGGTTGATAATAAGGCTTACAAAGGTGATATTAGAGGTAAACTCTAATCAACTTTAGACATTATAGTCTTAACCATATGACTCTTTACAAAGGTGGAACAAGTCTACCCTTTAGACCTCTAACTCCTGACTATACGAATGGGTTGTGTGTTCGTGAGTATATATGGCTCTCCTACAAAGTCAGGAACTCTTTAACCGCAATGAAGATTTTAGTATCACGCTCGCGTATTATACTGCAGGTGGATATAACCTAAATGGATTCAATTTGACAGCTGATCTATCCATGTCAGAGCAAGCTCAAACATATCAGGAGGGTAATCTTCGATTGGAGATTAGATTTGGTGCTGGGCTCGCTGGCACTATAAATGTAAACATTATGGCGATAATAAATACTAATGTGGAAATTACACCACAACGAAACGTTCTTGTCGACTATAGGGCGCTAAAATGTTTACCAGTCAATAACTCGGTCTTCTTTTCAATAGAAATCATCAATTTGCTCAAAAGTATTTCTTTTGAATATACCCGATTGATCAACTCCCACTTTATCTCAACTATACTCCACTTGCACTTATTGCAAGCACTGACACTGCCAACCTGCCTGGGACTCACTGAATTGCAGTGATCATTCTTGTCGATAATCGTCGAGAAATGTTTGACTCGTTTGGAGAACCGACTACAACTTGTCTTCAACTCTGGATGAATAAACATTGTACTCGTGGTTGAATTTCCAACAAACAAATTATTCAAGGACGGTTAACTACTGAATGTGGTGCTTACAATATTGTTTCTATTACCTATGTCATCGCCTTGTACTTGGACATAGTATGAATGATATTCAAAAACAATTACTTACTTGGGAAAATGCTGAGTAATATGTACTTCATGATATTGAGAAATACTTTTCATATTTAATTTATCTGTAACTCTTTTATATTATTTAATACGTTAATTGTTTTTAGGTATATTTTATAAATAACTTGTACAAATGTTTACTTACAATATAATAATAATAAACGAAATTGATATACTCAATTTTCCTAATTTTTTCATTTTCTATTTATAATACAAAATTATTTGGGTGGTTTAAAAATCTACTTTCTTATAAAAATTGCTTTTTTATTATTAAATTTTACTTACAATCTTCAATTATGCTTAATATTTTTCATAATGGAAAATAGTAGTTATGAGAAAAAAGATCTACCCATTTTATTGACATACTTTCATTATATTTACACACTGCTTTTAATAAAGAATGTTAAATTATGAGAGAAACTACTACTGCTTCAAATACTCTATAATACGATAAAGAATAAATACAAACATTACATAATATAACAATATAATTTTATTGCTTAAATAAACAAGAAGGTCTCAGTGGAATATAATTAATAGAATGGGAGGCGGGTAAATCTAAAAGATGTGTACATCTAAAGAGTCGTCATAATCGTGGGCGTTTTTCGTCTTTTGGCGTGTCACGAGTCAAATACCATGTTAACGCTCCCGTAGTCATTCGGTAAATTATTGGTTTCCCGATGGCAGAAAACTATAGTCAATAAATCAGATTTGACTTTTGTAAATACTTTTTCCAATGTGCTAATATATTATGGCTTTAATTTCGGTGATATCACCTTTCCTGTGACGACACAGGATATACCAAAGTTTGAGAGGTTAAATTCCGGTCTATATATTAATTTTATGGAGTAATTGGAGGATGACGAGGAGTAAACCTGCCGCATGCCAAAAATATTGAGACAATTGAGAAACACATATAAAATTCAAATTTAATTTTCCGAATATAAAAGGAATGAACATGGATAGAGAGTACACATGATTAGGGGTAGAAGCACTGATACAACATACACTTTTAAAATCATAGGTATACTAATCTCACCAACATATTTAGTGTAAATACTTGTATATAGTGCTGGAAAACATATTGAGTCAGTAAAATATAGAGTAAAATAACTTAATACTTACCTCTTCCCTTTACGTGTCACCCTCTTCTTTTTCGGGGTTTCCCCCAACACAGGATTAGCATTCTGCCGCATGAGCGTCGATTTCTTTCGCTTCTGAGGAGAGCCACCGGCTAATGTCAATAGAGCTTACCACATCTGTCCCATCCCATTTGAAGGCAAGTGTGTTGGCAGTAATCTTAGCCCAGTAGAATCCGTCGCATGGAGTGAAATTTCTGAACGTAAGCCGTAGTTTGGAACTGTTATGCAGAATCAAATTGCGAAGTGTTGGGTTCAGGTCCGGAGTCTCTGTTGACTACACGTAATGTCGTAACTTATTCTCCACTTGGGCCTCAAACGACTTGATGTGGTGCTCTAGCATATCCGTACGCATACTCGACTCCATATACAATAGTATGTGGATACCCAATGACTTAATTATTTGCCGAACCAATAGTTATGCTGATGAACTCTTGTGATTTGAAAATGAAACCGTTGTTAAAGTTTGCCTCTGCCACTCTGATAAAAGTGTAGAGTCGTCCTGGTTGTCTTGTAAAAGTGATGTGGGCCGACATTCACCTCAGCTACAATATAACCGAAGATTGATTCAATAATGATGAACATGTTGTTCACCTCGTTTGAACGTATTAAGAGAGAGGGGGTCTGAACTGTTCCGTGCAATAAAGAAACAGCGTCTGTTATATCAATACCAACATCCAATCAAAAGCAAACTGTGAAATACGCAAAATTGATTGGTTAATTATTGTTAGAAAACCCGATAATCAATGATTATTACCATAAATTAATTCCTAAATCGCTATGGGAACCACAAATTCGGAATCCCTATCTCCGATTTAGTCCCCCCATCAACCCCTGTATACCTGTTCGAAAGTGACACGTGATGGCAACTTGTTTTGTATCTTTAGTGTACGCGGGGATTCTCCGTCTTCCTCGATTTCTTTCAATAGTATGGTTAAACAAGGAAGGATTTAGACTGACTGGAACTCTTATCATCCTGGTTATAGAAGTGCATATTGTTATGACTATAAACGTGTTTTTTGTTATCACCGTCACAATTAATATCCATTTTGTTGGAGGACCCTTCCTCTTCATATACTCCTAGATCCTCATCATTAGATTATTCACTCTCCACAAACTGCTGAATGTACATTATTTGCGTATTCCAATTACTTTAAAATCCTTTTAGTCGCTCTAATGGAAATGCATATTACAATTAACACATTATGCTGGTGGATTCATACTACCGAAATTAGTTTGTTGAAAATATACTGTATCATATTATTACATTCTTTATCCTATAAACAAGAACATTATTATAAAGTCTCAATTTATGTACGATTGCATAGGAAATATATAAACCGAATATTGTATAACCAACCAAAAAAAATGTCAGTATATTTTGTGGCCCATCTGTGTAAGAAAATATTATATTTGAAATTTTACATATCGTAATCTCATATGCAATGAACCACTCCAGCCTATAATCCTTTGGTTTACATGAACAGATCATAAGCCACCATATCACGAAGTCCTTGTCCGTTTTATCAATGTACATATAGGTACAAGGCCTGCCTGAGTCGTTTAATATTTAATTTTTTTAATTAAATTATTTTGTGGTTAATCATGATATATTGATGGTAGAGAGAAAATCTACTGATACAATATAAGCGTTCTGTTTAATACAAGAATAGTTCATGCACATGTAGCTGCTTATCGCCAATAATATTACTCAAACTCTGTTTCAGAATGGAAAGGAAACCCGCGTACTTGATCATTGCATGAATATATATCAAGTATCTGGTCATGTTTAAGAATCCGAGATATATCAATCAGATCAGTAACCTGGGTAGTCAAATATTATATGCTTTCTGGAGAACTATTCAACTATGTAAATTCAAGCATATTGTGCATGAAAATCCTAATGCCTATCAATTTTTAAATCTGTATCAGACGACACCTGACCATTAATACGCATGCGAGAAATTAAATTATTTCCAATGAGCAGTAACACTATTTCTACCTGACAATGGAACAATGTAAAAAAAATAACTAGGAAAATGCACGATGCAATTAAGGCTGCATGCTAAAAATGCCAAATTGAATGAATCACCATTTTCAAGAGTGATCCTCATAAGCGAAGGCAAATTTGAGGCTATACAAAAACATTATTTTAAAATAAACTTCAAAGAAATTATTCTATTTTTTATTTAAAACATTTTGCTGGTAACTTTTCTAAGCGCGTAATGTAATAAAATAGCAAATCACAATATCTCCATTTTCTTTTTAAATATCAAAATATTATTATTTTTTTAATGTACCTTTTGATAGACTTACTATAAGTAAATTATCTACAACGTGTTATTAGTTTGGTTTGTATACTCACCAAATATAGTTCAAATGTGAACTTTTACTTGGTCCTTCTGAAAAAAAAAATCATTTACGCACTTTCGTCAAAATACCCACTATTGTGTTTGAAAATTATTGAAAACTCATATTTAAGCATCCTATGACAATGTTAGAAAACATATTTCTCTTAATGCTAATATTTAAATATACTGACGCTGATGCGATGGTTTAATTTCATTTAACGTTTCATTTAAATATACAGATGTTATATTGTAAAAATAGAGCTATAAATTATGTACTTAATATGAATAAGAAAAAGCACAATAAAATTAAAGTTTATTACAATTAATACAAATTATCTGAGCTTTCACCTTTCATCAAGAAGGCATAAACATGCCGAAAGGTTAAAGCTCGAATATTTTGGTATTAATTGTAATAAACTTTAAATTTTATTAAGGTTTTTTTTTTGCATTCCTCACAAGTGACCATTACTTGTTTTTATTTATCACATATAAATATATGTTTTAAGTTTATACTAATTATTTGTTATTAGCCTATTTGAAATTAATTTAAACAATAAATTCAATATATTTATAGGGATGAATTGTTATTTTACAACGTTTATTCTTTTATTAATAACTTAATATGAACAGTTACATAATAAAATTTAATTAATTGAAATCTTTATGCTTGATTATATTAAAATAATAATTTAGATACATTGTTAAAATACAATTTTCATATTTTATTTTACGTTAAATTTAACCCCTTGGCCTTAGAGTTTTCTATAAAAGAAATTTACATAGCAGGTTTGTTAAACAAATAAGTTTTTCATATTGACTGTAATACTAATTACTCCACTATTTCTTGTTTAAGTAGCTGAATTTTGAATAATGTACAATATGGTTAAAATAATGGAAAATTAAAATTTTTTAAAAACATATATAATTATATATATATATATACACTTCTAGAAACATTTTCTAAATTGTTATAGCTTAACATTCAGACACATATACCGTTTAGTTGACTTGGCCATCTGAATGGTAAGCACACATACCGTTTAGAGTATTTTCCAGTATAAACAGTAGGCATCTCTATTTGCCTAAATCATAAATGGTAAGCACTTTCAAAGCCAAAAGTTAAACAGACGCATTTGTATTTTTTTACTAAACATAATAAGTACTAAGTGCCACATAAAAATAGTTTATAAATTATATCTGCAACAGTAAAAGTAGAATACATTGGATATTTAATAAACAAATGGTATAATCAAATATTTTTCCAAAATTATAACTTCTGCAGAAAATTAGGTTATTTTTTGTTATTTCCCCGCCACTCATATTTTTAATTCCGTGGTCAAATATTTAATAAATTTAATTTACGGGATATTTTTAAAAGGGATATTTACATGTTATCGTTTATTTCATCATGGCGGCTGCTAATAATTATCCGGTAGTTTCCTAAATGAATTTCAGTGACCTTATTAAATAATATTATAGCAACCATTAACACCCTGCCTACAATTCAATTTTTAAAGACACATGGCCTTTTTATTTTCTGTGAAGTTGTGTCCACACTGTCAAAAAAACATAATATTCCTTTTACAGAAACTTTATTCCTTTTAAAGAAACAGAATATATCCCTTTTAAAAATATCCTGTAAAATAAATTTATTAAATATTTTACCACAGAATTAAAAATATAGAGTGGTGGGGAAATAACGAAAAAGAACCGAAAATTATGTTAAAAACAAAGTCATAAAAATATATTATTGGAAAATTATAATTTTCCAATTATAAGTTTATAGCATATATGCTATAAAATAAATATAATAATAATAATAATATAAGTATTATTAAGACAAATTTTGCTGAACTTATTTTAATCAATATTAAAAAAAAAAAAAACTAACTGGTTTTTAAATAAAATAATTATTTCTTTAAATATATTTATAGACATTCTTAAACTTAGTTAATCTTGCTAAATTTTTGTTTTCTATGCTCAATAAAGCTGGGTCTCTGCACATGTTAGATATATTTTATAAACACAGCCCAATAATATTACAATCACTATGAAACCCTATATTAAATACATTTCAGGTAAATATACAATTCCATGAGTATTAGCTCCCATGGCATATCCTATTTTAAAAGTATTAATCTTTTTAATACTGCATATTAAAATATTAGATTATAATTTAGAAGAAGGTCTGTTCTAAAAAGATATCACACAAAAATGTTATCTTAAAATACCTTCTTGTCACAAATCATCATTCTATAACTAACTCTTCTAGAAATGACAGAGCATTACCAAACATGTTTCCCTACAAAAAAATTATTATTTGTTTTCAAAATAATGTCATATAGCAGGGATTCATTGCATGTTGATTTTTCATAAAATAGTTGAAATATATAATATTTATGTTTTAAAATTAAAAAAAAATGAACTTAATGCTAACGATTTAGAATGATGCATCCTTGGTTCATATGATATATGTTATACTAGATACAGTTTACAAAAAAGTATGTTAATCATTAATTTTAAAAGTTAGTAAGGGGCTGTTCTGAAATGATGTGCATCACATCATACTTTTTAAAAGCTTTTTAACACCCCTCCCCCTTGTCAAATTAAGAGACCCCTTTCTAAAATGATGCCACATTTTGGCAAACCACCTCTGGCTCTGTTTGAAATTTAAAATATTATTAAATGTGTTTATAACAGCATATGTTCAGCTCTCAATACAAGTTTATCCATATCTAGTAATACTATTTAAACCTGAAATATTTCATTTATTTGTATAAAATTTATTATTTATATTAATACTTTTTTATATACAATGTGAAAAAAAGGGAAAATGTGACATTACTAATGTGATCTCTACATCATTTTTTTATACCCCTCATTTAAGTGTAACATAATTTCAGAATAGTATCTAATGAGTATAAAAACTTTTTTTAAATCAACATATATGTATATTTTTGAGATTGGCAATTCATATTATATAATAATATATATATAATCTGAATATAAATTACAAAAATGACAATAACACAAAATAAACCTTATTTTTATTTTTTTAAATAAATTCATAAGTCATTCAAATTTGTCATGTTAGATGTTTATCTATTAAATTTACATGCTTATAAATACTGATAGCAGAAATTTAGAAATATTTTGACTGTTTTCAAATAATAATATATATGTTACTAATTTAATAAGAAATATGACATCCCACTTGTTTTAACCAACTTTCCCAGCTTTATCACATATTGTCACAATTATACAATTACATCCTTGTATTCCAAGGTTGTAATTGTGATGTGATTTTAAGTCATCCCTGGATATCATATATGTATGCAAATATATCATGCTACATGCAATGGAATTAATAATAATAAACATGTTTATTTGATCAATGAAAGCAATAGCTCATAATATTATTACTTATATTACAATAATAAACTGCAGCTATCTTCAATTCAAACAATAACTTAGATGCAACACAGAGTGCATAATGAAGAATATATAGTGGCAATGCATTAGGACACACATATGCCATTATTGTCAGCTAAAAACCAATTCAGAAAGCTATTAGCACTGTCATTTTTAAATACTGCAGAACTGGTAATAGTTTATATGTACATATCCTTTTTCATGTATAGAATCCTGCTTGCGTTGAATTTAAAGAATATTGTCTTTGAATTGAACAAATTGCCTTTTAATTAGAAGAATTTTTATTGAATCTGAAAAAAATTCTCAAAATTTAGACTAGACACTGCACATAGCAATTTTAATGGAATAAATTAATTTTTGTTGTGATTTTAAATGAGCAATAACTTATTTATTTCACAATCACAATATTTGTGTTTTTTGGCTATTATTTTATTGTTTTTTTTACCAGCAATAAATACTCTATAAAATGAAAATTAACAGTTCAGGTTTATTTTTTTAAACATATTAGATGAACAACTAATTTGGCTTTGCTACATTTCTCAAATTTAAATAATTTTATTTGAATTGAATTAATTTTCTTACAAATCATTTTGAATCATACAAAAAATTTTCTTCAAATAAAAGAATAATTCCTTAAATTGGATTTTTTTATTAGAATTTAAAGAATTGTCTTAATTTCAATTAAAAGAATCGGTTTAAAATCAAAAACAATTTTTAAAATTTGGTTTGCAAACATGTTTAAACCCTTTTGTCCACCATATCATGCAAATGCCTTGGAAACATGATTATTTAATGTTCACAATAAACATTTTTTCTGGCTCAGAGTCAAGATAAGCCACTAAGTCAGAAATTGGATCAGGTTTAGCTGGGTGACTCAATTTATGACTCATGCTAAGCTGCTGACCAATTAGCCACTAGCCAATTTTAGGCTCATGTAAGCTAGAAGTAATCCAAATTTAAACAAATTTATTTGTATTATTGTTTTTTATTTATTGTACACTGGTGTATCGTTATACACTGGTTTCTCCCGTGATTGGCTAAGTTATTATAAGACGAATTTGGTATATGAGCTTTGTATGTCACATTTTATATATATTTCATATATTTGGTATGTCACATTGATCTGTTTAAGTTTGTTCTTATGGATTCATTTAATGTATCATTAATAAACATACATGTATATTTCGTAATTATGAAAAATAAAACTATGTAGTTTTTACATTATTTAATTTTTTTCTTTAAAATAAAAAAATAAATAAATAATTTATCTTTTCACTGCAAACGTTTGTGGTACATCGGTGTACCTTGTGTTGATTCATATAGTAAAAAATAGTAATAGTAAAAAAAGGGATTTCATCCCACTAAATAATATGAATTATTATTATTATTATTATTTAGTTAATAGTATTTAAAAAAAAAATTGTAATTAATTTAATTAATAATACATATATTCTTCATATTTAATAGAATAAATTATTTAAAGCTAAACATATCTTTTAACTATTCCATTTATTAAATATATTTAGAATTAAATTAATATATATAATTTATTATAAAATATTTATTATTTTATCAAAAAATTATACTGTATATATATAATATTAGTTTATCTATATTAATTTATTCACATACACACACAGTCTAAACTAAACTTATGACCCAATGGTTCAATGATTTATTAAAACCATTTATTAGAAAATTATGATGTGTTTCAATTTATTTGATGCATGACTTATTTGATCATTTATTACTAAAAACTTAGTAATGCAATCATTTCTTGATTTATCAGTACCTGTCAAATTATTAATTAATTTCAATTCCATGTTTTGTGAAATTTATTCGAGACATAATCAATGTATGACTCAACTTTAAGTTAAAATCCCTTTTATAGATATTTAAAAGTATAAAACAAAAATATCACATCCATCCTTTCATTAATCACTTACATCCTTCTATATTTCTGCATAACAATCTGTTTATAATCTAATAACTTGTATAATGTAATTAAAGTAAGTCTATAATCATCTATATTTCCACCAAATCTAATGCAATCTAATTAGCACGTCCTTGTCATTCACTCAACAGATAACTAAGCCTGATATGTAATGAATGCCTGAATGTAATGCTACATTTATAATAGTCTTGAAAACGACATCTTTATATAAATATTGGTGGTTTATGAATTCAATGGCCGATTTTTTCCAATACAACAGTCTATTTCTAGCCCACCAGTTCGACACTAGCTCGGCATATAATCGCAATTACTACCCACACCCACCCCCCCCCCCCCCCACTGTCCAGTTAGTCCCTAGGTTTTGCTTCTTCATCCACCCGGTAGGCACAATGACCCTCTCTGCCGAGTTCTCTTACGATCACCTACTCGAGTTGGCGGCTTCGTACAATGTGAAGCTGCAGGCCGAGAAGAAGTCTCGACTCCCCTTCCTCGATGGAGCAACTGGCATCGCACAGAGACCCTCCAACCTCTACCGGAGTGAACTTGACCGGCTGCCCGGTAGGCTGATCTGCAATGTTCCTTTCTCTCCTTTCAGTGCTAAACCTTTTTATTCATTTAATCAATTATTGTTTAATTCCTGCTATTATTGATTATAATTTTGTATATATTTTTGAACAATTTTATTGACGTTTTAATAATTGTCATAGTTATATATATTTTTAATGTTTCATTAAGAAATTTATTATTGTTAAAATCAATTTACTGCTTCTATATTGTTTTCTGTTGATAAAGCGTGCGCCATATTTTTTACAAATATATTATTTAATTACACAATTTTATTTGGCTTGTGCGTCAGTGGAATTTTATTTAATTACAAATATCCTAAATAATTCGTGATATACTCTATATATATACATGTTCGTGGAATATACTCCAAAACGTTATGACTCAAAATTGCCTCTTTAGAGATATTGACCAAAAAATGTGTATCAAAAAGTTTTTTAAGCTAAAACCAGGCATAGGATTTTTCGGATTTTTTTTGAAAAATACCATATTTTTTCAGATAACCGTTGTAATGACAAAAATGCAATAAAATATGAAGGGGGTAGCCCAACCTATATTTTCCTTATATTAAACCCACTTATTTGAATTCTAGGTAATAAAAGCTCAAAATTTTCCGTGCTGCGCGCGGATTTATAGGCTATGCTGCTCATAAATTGGATGAATACATTTTTCATGCTCAAAACATTATAAAACATACAATCGTTGTCTATATTTTATTTTTAGAATGAACAGTATATATCTTGTTCGGATATATCAATGTGCGTAACTACTATTGATACTTAATGAAACATATTAGTTTCTTATTTAATCATATAGTATTTTTTATTTTGTTTTTAATAAATAAACGAGTCAGCGAAAATTTTCTTTTTCCTATATATTTGATCATATTGTGTTACACTCAATTAAAATTTGTAAATTTTGGAAAATCGAAAATTGCGACTTATGCATGTAGTTTCTTAACCAAATAAAATATATATTATAGGATATTTTAAACACCCATTTAAATGCATTCCAGTTAAAAAGAACCCCAACAAAATTCGCGTTGGGCGCGAATTAAATTTAGCTCGTTCCGCTCGCTCGTTCAAAGTCCGAGTGGATTTCCGGATTTTTTAAAATGTCTCAATCCCATGCCTGTAAAATTAACATTTATCACCTGTATACTTTCTGTTTAATATTGTTTTCGGTGCTTACTCATGGCTATTATGATCAGAAAAAGTGTTGAAAACCTTTTTCACAAAAGGACGTCCGACCTATTGTCTTACTGGAAAACAACACAATTATTTATTTAGAATCATCGCTTTTACATCTCCTTATCAATCTTTATGTAGTTTATTTTTATAGAGAATAATTATCTCCGTAATCCATAAATTTCGCCCATCTGTTTCCCTGCGGCTAACTAAAGGCTTTTTTCAAAAGCGATTGATGTTGCTATGTTTACAATACTTGTCAGTGATGACTAAAGTTCACCAATAATGAATTATTATTCATTTATTTTTTACTAAATTTGAATATGAATATCATTAATATCCGATTGAATTTATGGCTTTTTAAATTCCTTATTTATAATCGTATATTTCAATTGTGAACAGTGTAATCATTAAATTATTTACTGCGTTAAACATTTACGAACGTTGGAGAAAACCGAGTTTGTGATGTCTATTTCAAGTGATTCGTCTACACCACAGCAAAATATATTTGATATATCCATTATTATATGAGTCATCATTCGGCTTACTACTTGCGAGTAATGTGTCCGAGTATATCGCTATTTCTGTCTCACTCCCTCCCTCTTGCAGGTGTCTTCAAACATCAAGCCTACTGCTACCCAGGAGCGCGATGGAAGAAATCGAAGAGGAGTTATTTCACGCAGGCTGCTGTATTCAAGTCTGGTGAGTTCCAGGGTTCAGTTCTAGCATTTAGCAATTACCATAGCTGAATCATTCCAGTTCTAGGGTTCAGTTCTAGCATTTAGCAATTACCATAGCTGAATCATTCCAGTTCCAGGGTTCAGTTCTAGTATTTAGCATTTACTATAGCTGAATCATTCCAGTTCTGGGGTTCAGTTCTAGTAGTAAGCATTTACTATAGCTGAATCATTCCAGTTCCAGTATTTAGCATTTACCATAGCTGAATCATTACAATGATTACGTTTAAATTGGCTCAAAAAAAGTTAAAATTGTCTCCTTTAGACACTGGATTCTATTTCGTTTCATTGTCTAAGCTTTTAGTCGAAAACTGTCATTCATCATTTACATATCAGGATTGGTATGAAAACGCTGTAGTGGGCCTAAAGTTATTTCGAACATGTTGTCACCGACCCCCCTCCGTCAGAGACGAAGTCCCTGGTCCCCGGAGAGGCCCTCAGCGGCACACTAGTCGGCCCAGACCACACGGAGGACTCCTCGCTAGTCGAGCATCACCATCATCCCCATCATCATCACGTGACCGTCAGTCAACGTTCTGGTGGTGGCGGAGGGGGTGGGGGATTGGGACCCGACTACTGCGAGTTCGAGTCGGATGACAGTGACTACGTGGAGGAGTCCTATTCAGCTAGGAAGCGCAGACGTGGCAAGGTAACCCATGGCGACTGTAGTTGACCTTTATGATGGTGTGAACTGTGGATTTGGTGGTCCAATATGGTCCCATAAGGTGTGAAGATTTATTTTTACCCATTTGAGAAGGTAATATCGATTCATTTGAGAAGGTAATATCGATTAATTTGGAAGGTAATATCGATTCATTTGAGAAGTTAATATCGATTCATTTGAGAAAGTAATATCGATTCATTTGAGAAGGTAATATCGATTCATTTGATAAAGTAATATCGATTCATTTGATAAGGTAATATCGATTCATTTGAGAAGGTAATATCGATTCATTTGAGAAGGTAATATCGATTCATTTGAGAAGGTAATATCGATTCATTTGAGAAGGTAAT
>JAUZND010066360.1:0-17547 GCA_034780555.1 Coelogynopora nodosa | reverse complement strand
TAGTACTAAAATTGTATCCGGGATAAAACCGGGAAAAATCCGGGATGCTCGAAATTGGATTAAGGTGGCAACCCTGTAATCCAAGTCAAAAAATAGTGTGAACTGGCCTTACGTGTACAATAGTTGAATGTCTTTAAAATAAGTTGAATTGTATGTCTTCTTACACTCGTTGTCGTTAAGAATATTATTATTGTGGTATTATTAGGGAAATAATAAAATCCAGCAACAAAATAACCGAACTGTATAATACGTAACTTAGATAAATACATTGCTGTCAGTTTTTATTGCATACGATTTCGGTGTTTTCTTATAATATGTTACTTATCATTTAGGAAACTTTTTGTAGCGTATATAGATAAGGACATCTTGTAAATATTTGTACTATTTGAGAATAACTTCAACTAATAATGTCAATAATTATCTAATACTAATAGTAGACGGTACCGGTCAAAAACCATAATCGGAGTCGGTGAAAATAGATTTATTTGAATGGACACTATATTTATTTAATTTTAACTGAAAGATTGATGTTTATATTATCAAAATATATATAGCTAATTTATGTGTGACATATTATGGTCTAAATAAATTAATTAATGCTGAAAATAATATTTACTTAGTTTTTTTACCTTTTGAATTCGTCCATTAAACACTTTTTTGTTACTTTTTACTTGTTTTTTTATTGTTTTTTTTTTACTATTTTGTTAAAAAAAATAGTCAGAAAATATCAATTTATTGCGATGTACATATAAATTTGCAATTTAAAAATAAAAGTATTTATAGATTAGCTATGTTTTGGTCGTTTTGTGTATAACAGATGTGATGATTTTGTGACTTGACTAATTAAGAAAATAATAGGATTTTTGTTCATGTTATAATATAAAACAGGTAACAGACAATGGGCGGTATGAATGAAAATAAGCAATTGCTTATAAGAAAATGGTATAAGCAAATGCAAAAGGTATCAGAAACTGCTAGTTTTTATTCATACGGCCGAGTATACCCTTGTTGCAACTCTTCTGCGTCATATATCGTGTTAAAAGAAAATTTAGAGTTCTAGAAAACAATTGTATTTATTTTTTTACTTGCAAATAGATTTAAGATTGATGCAAATGCGTCTGTCATATTATAATAAATAAGTATATAAGCAGTTTATAATAGTTAAAAATCGTTCATATGCTAAGAATAAATAATATTGCAAGCATCTAGCTAAGGGTATAAAAAATTATGCTCAGTTAAGGGTAATTTTTTATTGATACTGATTACCTCTAAGTAAGAGTAATTACCTCCAGGTAAAGTGTTATTAATACTGGTATAGTACTCTTTACGCATGTCCTAGTTTTAGTTGTTACCTATACAATGAACGGGTCGCAAAAACAATACGTTTTAGAGCGTTCATAAAGTAACTTTTTTCTCAAAAACTACACTTAGTAACTTATAATAATACAAGGACAACCAAACCACTTGTACCGCTGCTCTTAATATTATTTTTAATTATCGTTTTCTTAACTATTGTAATTTGGTTTCATTTTTTAGTATCCTAAGACTCTGTATTCAAATTAATTATATTCGACTAAAACCCAAATAGGAAATTACAAAGTGAACTGTGACTTTTGTCCGCCTTATTTTGGGGACACTGGGAAAGATACAAATATTTGTTCTGAAAAAACAGCGTAAGAATAAATACATAACAAATCTGATTATGGTATTTCTAAGTACATAAGTAGCTTTCTAATGCGTCAATTATATTATGTTTCATTTAGGGGATTTTAAATCCCGTTAAATTATTCAATTAGCTATTATTGCTTAAAATAAGAACACCACTCTGGTTTCTATCCTGTAGATTGTGCGCATTATAGTAAATTAATTATTGGATCAATTACATAATTATTCTTAATCTCGCATGTTCTATCTCTCTCTGTATGCTGCTTATCTTCACTGCATTCTATTTGTGAATGGTATATATAATATGCAATCCTTTCTTTTCACTATATTTAATGAGTTGTTTTCTGGTATTTCTCATTGTACCCCATATGATAATTAACATGTTAGCTCTGAAGCTCGTGTGTTTTTATTCAACTTCTCTCCAACAAGTACATCATATAGTTTGATTGGTGTTTATTAATAAACGTGGATAGTCTTTTTTTCTTTCTTGTATGATTATAGTAATACATTGAGCGTTTTATTTGAGGATAACAATTTCCTCTGACAGCATTTACATCTAAATTAAAACACAATTATTTATTAAATATTCTTTAAATATATAATTTTATAATAATATAAGTATAAGGAAAACAAAACTAATTTATCAAAATTCTTTTAAAATTTAAGTTTATAAAATGTTTCTAATTATTTCAAACATTATATCTATAGATTCTGTTATTGTATCTTATTTAATGCTTCAATTATGGACGTGAGATATTTATTTTAAATAAATTTTTGATTTTCCAAAAAAGACTGTATCGCAAAAAGTAAGATAAAAATAACTAAAATATTTTTTTAAATTTTCATCTGATAACTTAACAATAATATAATAATTTTAATATGTAATTTATAAAAAACTTACTTACTTATATTTAACCATTGAATATAATGATATAGCATTATAAAGTTAACTTATTTTCTTAATATGATATATATTTTTTAATTCTAATATTTAAGTAAAAATTACATTATTTGTTTATTTTTGTCTAAAATTATAATGTGTTTTTCTTGTATTTTTATATAAAGTTGTATTAATTTCCCTGTTACTGTACGTTTTTAGATATGCCGAATTGTTTATAATCAGGGTTGCCACGGGTCAGGGAAAAGTCAGGGAATTTAGGTATAAAGCAAAAAGTCAGGGAAAAGTCAGGGAATTTATAAATAATTCTGGAAAATTTCATGAAGTCTGGGAATTTAAAATATTAAATATTAAATATTTTAAACACCCCTTTATATGCATTCTAGGTAAAAAAAATAACCTCAAAAATGTATTCATACATTTATCTCTTTTCTTTTTAGAGTTTTGGTTTACTTCCAGAAATCGAATGCATTACGTACCAAAAAAGATACCAAAATATCTGAATTAAAAGAGCTAGATAAGTCTATCAAATTAAAAGAGGGTGAACTGTAATATGCATTTATTATTTAACATTCAATTGACATTTTGTATTTTAAGTCTGTATACAATACTTTAATAAAATTTCACTATAAGATTCTACTAAATCTATCTAATTTTTCTGAATATTATTGTACTAAAAAGTCAGGGAATTAGATCTTTGAAAAAGCGTGGCAACCCTGTATAATATATATATATAACACCTGCTTAATATATATAAAATTCATAACTTTGGATCTATATTTATAGTTATTAGTGTTAATAATATTGTCTTCAATGTGGGATATAGGCTAAACATATCGTGTTTGTTATATTTTGTGGCACATTTTAAAATGAGTTTCTATATTTATCTGATGCAGACTATTTCAAATTATCAAAAGATAGATAATTTTATCGAATGATATATACAGTCTACTCTGGGTAAACAGGAATTTTGGCAATACCGGACTGATTTTCATTTACTAACTTTTCTTTCTATTCTTTATACAATATACTTCAGCCGAGTTTTTGTATCAAATACATTGATTTACTATGTATTATCCATTGTCTAAACCGGCTACTGACTATTTTAAGTGAACTTTACATTTAATTATTTTAATTATTAATTTATTAATTTTATTAATTAATTTAATTATAAACAACTTTTGTTCTAACTATATTTTAAGATTTGTGACACAAAATGTTCTTATTTTTTGCAATAGATTTGAATAAAATGTTACATTTTGTTCTATATTAATCTTAATTTCCTTTCTGAGAAACTATCGTTTATTATCATTAACTTGTTATTTTAATACAATAAATATTTTTCATTTGCAATTTTATTTATTTACGAAATAGGACAAGTTGCCATAAGGCCAACCGGGAAAACTAAACCAAACTATAAAACAAAACAGGAAAAGGCAAATAGGGGAACCGGAAAAGACAGAACTAGAAGACACCTTCCGTAACGCTCTACAATTCCACGGCGCACTAATTTCCATACAACCTCCTGCCCCGTTCTTCAGAGGCACAGCTGCTCTTCTTCCAACACCGACTCCCACCAGCACCCCAGGGGTCAGCACCAGCAGCCGGCCACAAGCTCCCAATCATGTGGTCGGACCAGCGGAGGGGACCTGCCCTCCATCTCCCTTGACAACGCCAGGCTACACACACACTCTTCCTCGGTCACCATCAAGGACGGCGGCAGTTGCAGCGGTGGGGACGGTGCACAGCATAAGCGGCATCGACACACGCGCACCCAGAGCTGGCATAGTAGTGTGAAGTGCAAGGTAGGGGTGGTGGGGTCTGGGCGGAGGTCATCTCTCTATCTGGGAACGTTTTATAATAAATGTTGTATTTCGCATCAAGTATTTTAGACAGAAGTCAGGTGAACCATCTTTTTGGGAGATAAAAATTGATCCGATCTTCGTAATATTTTATATATATTCCGCCTGGATTTTTCAATAGATAATGGTTTGATTATTAACATTTAAACATATTATATGTGAATATATAGGAATATTCTTAATTTTTTGTAGCCATCTGTTTTAGTAAAATTTATGGACTCATTAATATATAGCTCCAGGGATAACAGGATTATACAGTACACTAGAACAATATAATTTAATTAAAGTAATAATTATAAATATCTATAATAGTAATTGAAATATATAATCAATTTTTATGCCGCCGCGCTAAGGTAAAACGTCGTATCTACATTTTTGTCAAAATTGAGTTAGATGCAGATTCTAGACGTTTATAGTGTAGTGTAATATAAAATATAATAAATTTATAAAATAAATGTCGGCCATATTTAGTAATTGATAAGCATTTTTATTTTGCCATATATGTCTACTGCTATGAGAAAGTCAAACACATATAGCCGTTTTCTCGTGTACTGTTATTTATTTTATAATTAATTAAAATTATTGAAACGAGTTCTCCATAATAAAAAAGAACAGGTGACTCTCTCACAGCATCATAATGTAAGTAAATTAATATAATATTAATGTGAAAAGCCACTTAGACAGCATCACAAGCTTTTCACTTTATATTCATTCTACACGTTATTTTTTATAAATAATGTTTTAATTGTGAAATAGTTATCTATATTAAATTTCAAATACCAATTAGTAGACATACTCAGACTTTGTTAAAATTGATAATAATTAAATCAGACATTTTTTGCGTTACATTTCTCAAAATTCAGAGCTACTTATTAAAGGTGTAACTAATTATATTATAGGAGAACATTTCTGATTGAGTTTATTAGACATTTCATAATCAATAACGTCTCGTGAAGAAATATAAAAAAATCGGACAACTTATTGTCCAAAGTACATCTGACAAATTAACTAATTACATTAATTTAAATATTTTTCCTGGATAAGAATGTATCATCAACATATTGGCAAAAATAATGTATAAAGTATGATGACACATTTAATCATGCCCAGGGTTTCCACCTGGAAAGTCGTTGAAACTCATGAAAATTGGATATTCATTTTCCAGGCCTGAAAAGTGAGTCATGGACAAAGTGTGAATGTGACAATCAGAATGTTTTTTGCTAAGAAGTTTGTTCTCTGAAATAGATGCAAATGAATGGTATTCTCAAAAATGTTCGTGCGTATTATAAATACATATTTGTAAGACATCATTTTTCTTTCAACATTGGATATAATAATATTGTGCTAGCAAGTCAGCTAACTCATAATATCCAAGTGTTTCATTACAAGTGTCTGCATTGCTGCCGACATCTTGAAACTCTAGAATGTCTGTTTACCTGAAACTCAAATGTTTACTCCCACTGTTTTTCTACTCATTTCTTATTGGCCAACATATTTTTATATTTAAGTGTTATATTACTGAAAATAGTGTAATTATTAGGATTGTATACATATTTAGTGTTATTAAAAAAAAATCTTATTAAAATACAGCAATGCATGTTGTGACAGTATAAAAAATCGAGTACACAAACAGTCACAATTGCCACTGTAAGATTTCACGATAAAAGTTTAATGTGACCACTATGTGCATTTGGTCTGGTGCTGTAGCGTCAATTAGCAGCCTATCAAAGTAAGTCATCTTGTTTCCTTGACCTCAACACAGTGGTTGTGTCGGCCACCTCCAGGTTAGGACTTGCTGTACCGCCTGTGGGCGATATTCTTCTGATAGATTGTTGAAGTTGTTGAGTGTTCAACTCACTTGAACAGATCAGTGTTGGTAGTTATTACTAGGATACTGTAGGCCGCTCTGAGGAGCCTCGCGTATGTGGCGTCAATATCCTTATTGAAGGAGTTCTTCATGGTGTCCAGATGTTTGCATTGTAAAGGAGAGCGTCGGGTGTGTTCTCGGTAGGCCCGACAGTCCATCAGATATTATGACATAACCTCTTGTGTCCTTCTATAGCGCAAAGTTTCAGCTAATCAGAACTTACAAGTTATTTGTCATATTAACAATTTCAGTTGCCTGATCACAGGTTAGAGTTTCTTTGATTGCAATACTTACTGGAAAAGTGTTTAACCCAATATCTAATTATATAAAAATAGGCTATTATCTCTTTAGGAACAACTGCAGCCAGTGTATATTGGATTACTGAAAATCACTGATATTTTAGCAGTGTTTTAGGTAAGGAATTTCTTCACACTATATCGTGTGGATTACATGTGCTCCATAATACTCTTTCGTGGTGCTATTTGTGCCATTGAATAGAACTTGGTAGAAATTCTGAGCCATATGAACTATTTTTTAAAGAATTTCCTCTCATGATTTACCACAACGATATTGCAGTCATGATGGCTGCAGAATATCTCTGTGGTGGAAAAAGACTTTGAACTCCTCTCATACTTGAAACTCCTCATTGGACAAGGGAGAACTATTAACTGTCTGATACGCTATATTATATTCTGAAACTAAATATTTTTTTATTGATTAATAATTATCGAAAATAACAACGAAAAATTATATAATGTTGAATATAGCATTGAAATAAGTTCTTTTAGTATGCAACCTTATTAAATGAAAGCTAAATTATAGGAAAGGTGACAGTATATGCTATAGATATGCATATAGGCTATTATATATATATATATATATATATATAGTATATACCTAGATAAAGTAATAACTGCGAGTTCTAAGTTATTTTTTTATATATTTCAGAACTGCCAACTGTTCTGCTTTTTTAAAATTATATTTTATAATTATTTGTGTAAACATTATTGGTGTATTTGTGAAGAAAGGGGTAACGATGGGGGAAAATGTTATTCGCACTATATATTTCTTAGCACTATCTACGGCTAAGTAGAGCGGATAATAAATTGGATACATTTGTAACTTTTTAATGTATTTGAAAAAATTGGAAACATTAAAAGATATTTCGAACTCAAAAAATCATTTACTAAGTTATAGAAACCGATTTGTAAAGTGAACTAGAGCTTGTCAAGTTTGATATTTCTTACTTATTTATTTAATTTCTATAGTTATTTATAAATAAGTTTCTATAAAATCTCGTTTTACTTCGTCAACGTGAATGTAGTGGCCGATGTTGCTGATCATCTTCTGTTGATTATAAAAACCCACACAACCAAATACGGAAATGAGAATCTATTCCACGATGAGATAGCACAGTCGGTTAAGGCACTGGTGATTAAGTGTGAAGGTAGCGGATTCGAATCCCAGCAATGTACCTTATCTCTCCCTGGCAGACAGCTGTGTCTGTCTAGTGTATAGCAACTCTTCTGAGTTTGTTCAGAATGTAAAACGATATATATTACTTAATGCTCCTTGCGCCTGACAAATTTCAAATAAAGCTTATTAAAAAAAATAACACAATGCTCAAAATCTCGTTAATTTGAACAGAATGCCTGGAGGTCATTGGCAGCATTCGCAGTTTTTTCATAATTTCAGTTAATTATGTGCTAAACCACCTTTTCTATCAAAATCGACATTTTACAGAATGCTAAAATAATTCATTCTCAGAAACAAACAATGGTGGCAAGTTCGAATTTAGAATTCTTCTTCTCTCAATTGCCAAACAGTTATCCAAAAGAGACCATTCGTGTCCAATGCCGTCATTACTAAACCTTCAAATTACCTATGTATTTCTTCAGACGTGAAGTGTGATTGATTCTTTTTGGCCTACTTTGAGAGAGTGGAAGGACATCGATACGGCATTCCCTGTTGATGCTGTCGGTCCTATAATTAAATCCCACACATAAATGCAGATTTTACGCGAATGTTTAATCCTATATATTTGTACGTAGAAATAGAACCGAAACACATGCTCTATTAATAAACAAATTGGGTGGTCGTATTTCACTCACTGATGCCATGTTGACAAAGTGAGAACGTGCTACAATGAAGAGCTTCAGATATATATTCGTCTTATTTTCTAGATATACTTGCTTGTTATTCATTGATTTTCATTTTTATTTATATAAAAAATTGTCATTGTTTATTGGTCAAATCCTATGCATAATTATTTTGCTTCAATAAATATTCTCATATTATGAAACTTTGTGTTTTCTAGATGCTATCATTTAAAAAATATTGAGTTGCCTTTAAATATTGTCCTGGTTTTCTACCTCGAGAGATTGACAGATCTGATATTTAGTCATGTCTCTCATTTGTGTTTATTTACTCAAAAATGCCAATTATTGCATATGTTTTGTTTTCTCGATTTTGTATGTACCTGACTCAATTTTGTCTTTGAAATTCATAGAATAAATTCATAAATTCATAGAATAAAAGTTATTTTTGCATTTGAAACAATTTGTGTTTACTTTTTCATTTTTGTTTAAGGGCAACTGCCCCTGAATCAGTTCATGAACTGATTCAGGGGCAGTTGCCACTAAACAAAAATGAATGTTTGTGATAGTCGTTTTGTTGATTGTCATATATTTTCAATGTTTAGTGGTGATATTGACAAATGGAATAATTTTAATGCTCAACAATAAATACTTTCTTTCTTGTATATGTCTTTTAGTAATTAATTTACTCGATTGGGCCTTTATTTTACTAATTTGTATAATTCATTAATCAATGAAAAGTTATAAGATTAGTTTATGGATAGATGTTTTAAATATAATTTATTATTTTACATTTTTAACTGTTGTATAACTGCATACTAATTTGTTTTTTTATAGTAGTATGATTATTTAATTTCAAACTTCTATCGAAGAACATTGTTAAGGTTTAAAACCATATTAAATTCCTCTCCAAACATAATATATAATATTTGTAAAAAATATGCGCAATGATTTATAATAATTTTTATGTTGTCTATTCTAATGGTAATTGTATATATATATATATATATCTTTCGAAGCATCACAGCTTAGTATCGCAAATATTCGTGTCAATTCTGCTATTGATAGTCTCAACTTTTACAGATCTATGATACATAACTTTGCAAATCGTTATATTGATTCCAACACTGGTAGTGCAAAATGTAACGTCAAGATGCAAACGATGAAGGGTACAACTAAGTTCTTTTCTCTTTGTCTATATGTTGTTTGTGACTTTAACAAAAATGATTGCATGCAAATATTTATTAAAACTAAAGTATACATAATTTTCTCATAAATAGTCGTCAATGCTGTTTTTTAGTATATTTATTGGTGCTACTTTTTGAACCACAAGATCTATTCTCTCTACAGATTTTCCAACTTTTAAATTAAAAAATAAGACGTACATGATGAAACTAATTAAAAAATTATTTATTATTAGTTCTTTTAGAGTGTATAGCAAAATATAAGATTTTCTGTTTTTTTGTTGTAATATATATATTATATAGCATTTTCAAATATAGAATGGTTAAAGAAATTTATTGAAAAATATTTTATCATTCTATATTATTGACACATATTGAAAATTATCCAATCCTTTTGTTCATGAAACTTTCTGTTTCACGTGAGTTGCACTTTTTTCTTCATCATTATTAATTATAAGTAATTTTACCATTTTTATTAGCATCATAATTTAAATTTCGAAATTAAAGATAAAATTGATTAACCGCAGCGCTTTTATTTTGTCTCTCAATAACTCTAAAGTATTGTTTTTGCTTTAGAATTTAATTCATTTTTAATGTCACGTTTGTGACAGTTAATGACTCTACTTTTTCAATGATTGATTTATGGCTGCCGCTCAAAAGCAATAAATCTGCCACGTTCCGATTATACGTATAAACGATATAGTTGTATGAAGACAGGGGACCGGCCTAACTCCTGTTTTATTTAAACAAAAACACAGTAATAAGTATAGGCCAGAAAAAAGTATATTTTGTCGTCGAGCACAATTTTAGTTGCATAAAAACAAATGCACAGTTAGTCGGGATTTTTTAACTGATTTTATTACGTTTGAATAAAAGCAGTTATGTTGTTAAATTTTCCAACAAATAATGAATATATGTTTATACTTAAACTTGTGAAAAAACAGTAATTTTACCTTTAATATCAATCTACTAATTTTGGTATAAGTTTTTTACGATACATATTGTTAAATATGCTTTAGTAACTCTAATATATAATTATATATATTTTAATATACTTTAATAACAAATAAAATTACTAAATTGTAACCAAATGAAGACATATTTGTAGGGGTGCACCCAGGAATTGTGCAAAAGAGGATGGCACAATTTAATTTGGAGGCGAACATGTGTATATTGTAAAATGCACTAAAACGTATATTAAAACACGTTTTATCTGCAAAAAGCGGAAGGCACCGTTTTGTCAAAGTGGGAAGCAGATGTCCAGTGTGCGCTCACTCTGGGTGGATTATAACCATTTTTCTTATATGTAAAGTACTTTAGTATATATGGCCGTCTGTTTCTAAGCATACGCTTCGAAATTAGCCGAATAAAACATCTTATTAAGGATCTATGTATGCCAATTATTTTGATATTAGTGGGTCTATATTATTCTCAACATATTTGTGTTGTTACATTATGTGGAAAACCTCTAAAAGCAATGGTTTGATATTATAATTGTGTTTCTAGACAAAATGTGACAATGTACAGATTGCAAAACAAAAACTAAAATAGCACATGATAATCTACATATTATTTTCGCACATTTTATAACATAAAAATAAATTACTGGATTTTGTCTCAGGACGCATTTTTTAGTGTGTACTACAATTATACCTAACTAAAAATAAATTGTAAAACTGTGTCATTTCAATTATCGTTCAACTTTTCTAAGAAGTTCTAATACTTACGTAGAAACATTTAATTGGTTTGAAAACAAGTCTGCAATTTTACTTATTTTAAAACCAGAGGTATCAGGAGGTGAGTGTTTATGTGTTTAGCCAAATTTAGTCGCGTGCATTTTTCTACCTCCCTTGTTTTTATTTTATTTTTTCCACACACCCCTAAGTACGTTCATTGAGTGCATTTTAAGTACTTCTGTATGCTACTATACACACGAGCGAAAGCAAACTCTCGGTAGAAATGCAAAATGTGGGAGCGAAGAAACACAGCGTGAGGTTGGCCTAGGTTTAATGACTGACATATTGGCGTGTTCATAAAATTCAATTCCGCCCACTTAACTCTCGCCTGATTGACGGACAAAACTGCAGACAAGAACCAAGAGTTAGCGTTTTGTTGCGACTGCGTAGTACTTGGTGTGGTGGTCGGTCCTCCTGGGCTACGCTTGTGTCTATACACGCGCACCTCGACTTACGTTCTGTATCAATCATTGCTCTGTTACTTGCTGGATACTACTTCTCGTACACTCGTCTACACCATGGACTAGTAATGCGCTCGCTTGTGTTCTGTTGCAGATTACATAAAGAAGACTAGAAACTAGAAACTTTGGCTTCAGGATAATATACGGTGCGTGCGGTGTTTTCCGATGAAGTAAGCAAGTTATGACGGGCTGGCTCCCTCTGTATCTCAGTGTGGCCCTCGGTCTATATCTACTTAACCATGGACCGGTGTAGTGGTGGGGGGGGGGGGGGTGTTTTGAACTACATCTTCAATTATTACTCATAAACTAAATCATAATATCTACAGTACACCCATCCTAAATATGTTTGGGGAAAAAAATTCTTGCGTGTTTTGTGGAAATTAATGTCTACAGGCACCAAAATGATACAAATTTTGGTGTTGTTGTGTAACACTATATACTTGACAAAATGTACGTATTGAAATTGAAATTTTTAATTTTTTTTACAATCTGGTCCGGTTAAATGTAAAATTATTTACTGTAGCGAAGTTTAAATGTGTCATTTTCTTTTTGAAACAATCCACAGTATTAGCCACTACTTTGTATAGTTTTTTTAATGAAAAAGTATTAAACTAAGCACTTTTAATAAATATATTTACTGAATGTCCGGCTAAAAATGTGAAGCTTGATTTTGTCTGAATCTTTTTAAAATTTATTTTGTAGTTTTGTTTTCAGAGTAAACATGAACATTATTTAATTAAAATGGTAATGTGTAATTCAATATAAAAAATGCATGTTGGTCTTTATTTGGTGTTTGGCCAACGGATGTTAGGATTTTTATACTGGATATTTTAAAATGTTAGATTATCATTAAATGTGAATATCTTTGGAATTTTGCTGGCGTGATGTTTTTCTGTGATTGACGTCCAATCTTCTTCAGCTATACAATAATAAATTACATAACAATAGACAGCCAGAAATTTTTGCTGCATTGTTACGGATACGAGTGTGCGAAAAAGTACTTCTGGTCTTCAAAAATCATTCTTGGAACATTCTACTGACACCGTTTTTTTTTAACTTAATTAATTCAATTAACATTCAGCGATTGACCGTATTGCGTTTTAATAAATCTACTATTAATGAATATATGCTTAAACGTGTAGCATTCACGATTTTATATGATATAATCTATAGATTCTATAAAATCTATATTTTCTTCATTTGGTAGGGTATTGTGTTGTAATATATACAATGCATCAATAAAGTATTTTTTCAATTGTCTTTTTGGTAACAAATTTATAAACAATAAATTTGAACATTCATAAAAATTAGTTTTTTAACGTATATTAGCTGCCGAAAGAGTTGATTTTCGAAATTGAGATGTGTCAAAATTATGTTATTTTTACATTTAATTTGATAAACAATAATAACAGATATGTACATAATATGTTTATATCGCATTTGGGTATGCACCTGACAATGTACAACATTAAGCATCTTACAATGGACATTATTAGAAACGTATTTTTTAGTTAATGAACATGTTACTTATCTCAATTAAACCATTTCGACTGTCTGTAATGTATATATCAATTTTAATGTACAACTCACTCAATTATTTTTTAAATTGTGAAATAGTTATCTATATATATTAAATTTCAAATACCAATTAGTAGACATACTCAGACTTTGTTTAATAGTAAAATTGATAATAATTAAAGTAGGCATTTTTTGCGTTACATCTCTCAAAATTTAGAGTGACTTATTAAATGTGTAACTAATTATATTATAGAAGAACATTTTTGATTGAGTTTATTAGACATTTCATAATTAATAACGTCTCGTGAAGAAATATTAAAAAATCGGACAACTTATTGTCCAAAGTACATCTGACAAATTAACTAATTACATTAATTCTAATATTTTTCCTGGATAAGAATGTATCATCAACATATTGGCAAAAATAATGTATAAAGTATGATGACACATTTAATTATGCCCAGGGTTTCCACCTGAAAAGTCATTGAAACTCATGAAAATTGGATATTCATTTTCCAGGCCTGAAAAGTGAGTCATGGACAAAGTGTGAATGTGACAATCAGAATGTTTTTTGCTAAGAAGTTTGTTCTCTGAAATAGATGCAAATGAATGGTATTCTCAAAAATGTTCGTGCGTATTATAAATACATATTTGTAAGACATCATTTTTCTTTCAACATTGGATATAATAATATTGTGCTAGCAAGTCAGCTAACTCATAATATCCAAGTGTTTCATTACAAGTGTCTGCATTGCTGCCGACATCTTGAAACTCTAGAATGTCTGTTTACCTGAAACTCAAATGTTTACTCCCACTGTTTTTCTACTCATTTCTTATTGGCCAACATATTTTTATATTTAAGTGTTATATTACTGAAAATAGTGTAATTATTAGGATTGTATACATATTTAGTGTTATTAAAAAAAAATCTTATTAAAATACAGCAATGCATGTTGTGACAGTATAAAAAATCGAGTACACAAACAGTCACAATTGCCACTGTAAGATTTCACGATAAAAGTTTAATGTGACCACTATGTGCATTTGGTCTGGTGCTGTAGCGTCAATTAGCAGCCTATCAAAGTAAGTCATCTTGTTTCCTTGACCTCAACACAGTGGTTGTGTCGGCCACCTCCAGGTTAGGACTTGCTGTACCGCCTGTGGGCGATATTCTTCTGATAGATTGTTGAAGTTGTTGAGTGTTCAACTCACTTGAACAGATCAGTGTTGGTAGTTATTACTAGGATACTGTAGGCCGCTCTGAGGAGCCTCGCGTATGTGGCGTCAATATCCTTATTGAAGGAGTTCTTCATGGTGTCCAGATGTTTGCATTGTAAAGGAGAGCGTCGGGTGTGTTCTCGGTAGGCCCGACAGTCCATCAGATATTATGACATAACCTCTTGTGTCCTTCTATAGCGCAAAGTTTCAGCTAATCAGAACTTACAAGTTATTTGTCATATTAACAATTTCAGTTGCCTGATCACAGGTTAGAGTTTCTTTGATTGCAATACTTACTGGAAAAGTGTTTAACCCAATATCTAATTATATAAAAATAGGCTATTATCTCTTTAGGAACAACTGCAGCCAGTGTATATTGGATTACTGAAAATCACTGATATTTTAGCAGTGTTTTAGGTAAGGAATTTCTTCACACTATATCGTGTGGATTACATGTGCTCCATAATACTCTTTCGTGGTGCTATTTGTGCCATTGAATAGAACTTGGTAGAAATTCTGAGCCATATGAACTATTTTTTAAAGAATTTCCTCTCATGATTTACCACAACGATATTGCAGTCATGATGGCTGCAGAATATCTCTGTGGTGGAAAAAGACTTTGAACTCCTCTCATACTTGAAACTCCTCATTGGACAAGGGAGAACTATTAACTTTCTGATACGCTATATTATGTTCTGAAACTAAAAAAATATTTTTAAAAAGTTAATGAACATGTTACTTATCTCAATTGAACCATTTCGACTGTCTGTAATGTATATATCAATTTTAATGTACAACTCACTCAATTTTTACACATCTCAATTGAACCTGTATATTCATATACATTCACATATATGGCTCTATATACTATAAAAGTATTTTTGCGGGTAATGAAAAATAGAAGAAGAACAGATCGCTGCATAACATTATATATATACTATATTAAATAATAAATCAATTGATAGACATTCAGTAACAATCGTTGTATATATTGATGAGACATCGATATGAGTAGCCTTTCTAGCATCTATAGAAATGCGAAAATGTATATTACATTAATTAATTCGTCTGTTTTTAGTTAGTGAATAAAAATTGTTGTATAATATTTTAGAATATATATGCCAAACTTTTAATGTCATATAGATCGGCTATAATTATAATCTCCAATAAGTGTTAAACATTGATGGCTTATATAAATAAAGATTTGAGAAATATAGTAGGATATTATAAAATTTAAATATGTTGAAAAGATATCAGCTCTGCTTTAACCCCTGAGGTTCACTGTGTGTTCTTTCCAGTGATTTTCTTTTTAATTCTCCTATCACGTGGACTATAATTTATTTTACCTCGCCTATCTCCTCCCCTTTGGTTCAGATATGCATAGAAATTAACCATTATATTTACCAAATTAATACCGAAATAATTTCATGACAAACTAATCGGTTTCTATTATAATTATTATAATATACTATATTGTCGTTTCAGTTTAACTCATCTTTCATTGACAAGTAAATGCATACATTTATTTAATCAAATTATATATTACTTTTAACTATACTGAATAAATACACACTTGCACAAACCTATGTGCATTCCTTTGCGTGGCGCTCCAGTTTTTAAATCACAGACAGACAGTTGCGTACAATAATATATGTAAAAGTAGGTCATAACAGTACCTATCAGTCAGATAATATCAATGGAATCAGAGGAATCAAAATGTAGATAATTTAGTATAAGTCTGGTTGTAAACTTGATTTTGGTATAGTTTTCAATATCTCATTTGCGAATCTGTACTGCTGTTTTGCTTAATATATAATATTCTATATTCAAACTATTAAATTACTTACGGTTGTAGGATACGGTATGTAATATTATGTATATAAGCCAACTTTAATTGACACTTGAATTTAATGTATTGATGCCAAGTTAGACGAGTCACCTCCGTCTCGACGGATGTTTTAGTTATATTCTGATATTATAATATTATGTACCCATGTACCCTCGTCTGGTTTGAGATTATACAGGACAGATTCAACGGTAATGTGTCCAACTACTATACCATAGAATCGCGCAATTAAAAAAAACCTAGATTCTGTCCATCACATTGCTGTTGAATGAATCATGATGTCTCGTCGGTGGCTTCGTATTGATAATTCAGTAATGACGTATCTGTCTAGCTCATAGAGTGTTGTCTGTATTGCGCTGTTGCCTATTAGTATATTGGAAGATTAACAATACATAAAATCTATAATAAATGAACAAACTAGACTGTCTGGCTACCATACAGTTGGCATAAAGAGTCCACGAAATTTGTTGATTTATCTATATACATCTTTCTTGATATGTTTATTGCGGAAAGGTGTGTTAATAATTCAACAACTATGACATACATTATGTCTCTATGCGGCTGAAGTCAATCTTTCTTTGAGTTTGTTTGTACTTATTTATACATTATGATTCTAGATGAACCAAATAGGGTCTATACTATACGTCTAAAAAATATCTAACAGCTAATGAAATTCTTTTTGCCTTCCATATCACTATTTTCGGTGGAACATAATTATACGTAAATTATTTATAAAATTTGCAACTAATTAAAGGTACAATCAAAACAGACGACAATAAAATAAAATTGCCTGAATTATTTTCTTGAAATATATATATTTCTATTTTAATATGTTAACCATCTGACCAAAAGTTTAATATTAATTGTGTATGAAGTTGACCAATGAGTCAATATTGAGGGAGGAAGGTGCCCTCTCCCATTTTATAAATTCGAACATGAATTTACTTGTCACTGATCCGCCGAAAATATTATTGTTGACCATTTTTTGTTTTAAAATAATGTTATGTTAGTAGTATGGAAGGTGTCTTTCTACTTCACCCCCCCCTCCCCCCCCCCTCCGCCCACGCAAAAAAATAAAATAAATAAATAAATTTTTTCGCGCCAAAATTTCGAAAATTCTTCAGCCAATCAGAATCGAGTATTTGATTTTTGGTTGCTATGGCTTCCTATTGGCCGATTTAAACAAGGTCAAGGTC
>JAUZND010066349.1:0-17548 GCA_034780555.1 Coelogynopora nodosa | reverse complement strand
GCTCCAAACAGTATTGTTTTACCTTGTCGATCTCAAGAAAAGCCGCTCGAAACGAAGGGTAACCATTGGCAACGTGATTGTGCAAATGTTGCAGAAGTTCGTCCAGGTTGGCAACCTGATCCGACCCGCGAATTGGATTCGCTCTGAAATGAATGTTGAAGAAATGGAAGAAATTAATAACATTATCGTATTATATATTCTCCACGTAAGGTGCAGTCAAAATATTATTTTAGAGAAAGCGTCGGGTATAGTAAAGAGAGTAAAGTTCTGCAACCAATTTTCTTTTAAATCGTTCAACTCACTGTGTCTCGGTGTATCTATCAATTATTATTCCTAGGAACGTTTATACAAAGTTAAACAAAGTAGGATTAAATACCATTAAAATTAAAATAGTATAAAATAAAATTATTTATTTCACGACGGTATCTGTTTACACAAACACTCAGAGACAAATCAAGAGCCCTGATTCTGGAGCAGTGAGTAGTTTATGAAGCGCGCCCACCTCACCAATGACTCTTACAATAGAGCCACGGTCACTCACAAGAGTTTTTCAGGCCAAACGAACTCATTAAGGGTCGCTAACTCTCGACTATAAGCACAGCTGATAGCCGGAAACGGAAGAATCCAAGGGTGGGCTCGAACCTGTTCCGAGACAACACCTTGGCTTCCGCAAACCAGCGTCTTTCCCATTCCCAAAAGTTATGCCAGAAGTGGGATAAGTATTGACTGTGATGAGATTTCATAAAATTTAGGTATTGGGATAGTGAGCCAATAATTATATACAGTAATAGTTATTTCAAATAAATATTATGCCAACTAGAATCAAACACACAAACGATATTGCAGTTGGACTAACTTGTGGTTACAGGTGATGGGAATCGTCTGACCATTCGTGACGCCTTGGGGATCCTGAAATTTGTTGAGAAATGTCAACCAGGCAATCCGTCCCGTCACCTTGAACCCGCATCTACAAATCGATAGAAAAAGTCATCGCTATACACATATAATAATATGATTGTATTTGTCATCAAATATCTTTTCACATTTTTAAAAAGTAGGGAAATTTTCTTCCCTTTCAACAGCATTATGCAGTAATGGGGAAATCAGAAGAACGGCCACGCTTTGATTGATGTAAATGTCTGAATAACGCCCATGCAAGGCTTCGAAACTATATTATTTTTAAAATTTCTCATGGATACAATTAATAGTTCATATGCAGTAAATGCATATTTTCGCAAAAACCCGTCAACAAATAGTTGTTAAGGAAACTTACCGTTCCAAAATTTCGCTGAAAAGGGTTCCGTCCATCGGCATGACGAATTGGCTGAGAACAGACTTAAGATCGTCCAGAGACACAAATCCCGACTTGGTTGGGTCGAACACGAGCAAGATTTTCTCCAATATCTCAAAATTTGCCTTTATCTAAATATTAAGAGGAAAATACGCAGTCTTATTCGGATTAAAGGCCGATAAAATTGTTATGATAAATTTACAAGCCAGCAATTGGTTACGCGAGCAATTTATAGCGATTAGACATCGTTCATTAAGAAATATCGACATTAAAAAACACCCAGTTTATTATAAGAATTCTGAAATATATATTTTAACTAATATACTATATCAAATTGTTCAAAATATTTTTATAGTTCAATAGTGTATTATATTAGGTGGGCTACATAGGTAAAGTATAAATTTTAATATTTTGTAAGTATGCTAGACTTAAACTTCCATATTTTAATTCAGTACAATAAAGGCATAAGACCAAACAATTTACGGAACTTGTTTATCGTTTTTATCGGAGGTACAAGGTTCAAGGCCCTGTGTTGCCGCCGACTTAAAAAATGTTAGCCTGAATTTTAAAATTTTCTTCAAATTTTAAAAATCACCCTTATGTTCCAGTCATGACACCCTCCTGCTAAAATGCATAGATCTGTCGCATATATTTACTTTCACTTTCAGATTCGGTTTTCACTTTCACTTCCACTTTCATTATTAGTTGTTAAAATTACATGATGATATACTACTTTTAAAGTATACGTATCTCAAAATGTTTTAAATTAGCAACATTGCTGTGCAATACGCCTCCTAGACATACTCTACCATTGAGTTACCTTTCTTCTGAATTCCTGTTCCAGTTTGTCAAGGTTGAGAGGCCTGACACCATTTGGTTGCTGACGACCATCCGAAGTTGGCGGCTTCATGTTGATGGTCAGTTGCGAGACTTGAGAGGAGCGGAAGATATTCACAATAGATAGATGTGAGCACTGTTCAGCTAAGGAGATATGGACTCTTTCAAGATGACTAATGTGGAAGATTAAAAAGGGGCCCACGCACACGTGCGATTTATTGAGGTTATTTACAAAAGATTTAAGAGTAACTTGTTTTAAAAGAAGAATAAAAATTGTTTTTCAATGTATAATTAAATTAAATAGATGCGACTTTTGATATAATGAAGAATCTTTTGTAATTCGAACTCATAATGACCCTTATCTTATTTTACATCACAAAATGAAAGCTATAAATAATGTACAATAATAAAGCGATGTATTTATTTTTGAAGATGTCTGCTTTTGTTTTAAAAATTTATTTTTATTAAAACCATTTCGTATAACAATCCGAAATATGAACTATTTCGAAACTAAGTTATATAATATGAATCAAATTAACTTTTTCTTAAAATTCTTAAATTGACCAATTTTGTCTAAATAAAAAAATATTATTTTCTAGTAAAAAATTAACTAAAATTAACCCGTTGACAACACTAGGGTGCCGTTAAAATGAATATTCTAATGTGTTTACAATAATAACTTTCGATCAGAGAGCAATAATAACAAGAGTAGGAAATTAGATATTATTAAAAATTGATTTTATTGTATGAAATTACTCTACGTAATATTATACATTTCCATCTGTTTCGATTGTATATAAGAATTATATTCTTTCATTTTAACTAGATTTATAGATTTTTATTTGAAATTTTCAAAGTATGCATCGATCTCTATTCTAAATAGTATGTCAATAATTATGAAGTTCTAACTCTGATAAAAGAACAGTTGCTCCAGTGATACAAGTTTTATTTCATTAATATTAATAACATATATTATGCATTTATTCTGTCTATAACAGTTTGCTTCCACAAGTCTGGCATTGTTATAGTATAACTGTTGCCTATAGCCTATACCTTGTCGTTTAAGAGTGGGCGGCTGCTTCATGTTGGACGGATGAATTCCCAGGAAGTGAAGGAACTCTGTGTAGTCGACCAGACCGGTGTTGTTGAAGTCAAAGATTTGCCAGAGTCTGCCAGGAGGATTGTTGAACACTGAACTAACACCACTTTCTAACATAAAAATTGATTTGTTTAATTGATGACAGTATATTTGTATATAGGTATGGGGACAGGGACTGGGTGACTAAAGCGGTTAAACCGACAGATCTCAATGTAGCCGGCCCAAAACCCCAATACATGAAAAGTATGTGTTTGTCGAGAGCGTAAAATTGATTTTTTTCTCAGAAAATGAAAATTCTATGAAAATCTGCCCTTCATGCCAATATATGGTTTGCATGACTTGTATATTTGTTTTGTTATGAGTTGTATGACAGAAATATCAACAACAACAAAAATTGTATTGTATAGAGAAAAGTATATAATCAACAATTTGTGTTGAACACAAGATGATGATTCAGAATAAAATCGTAAAAAAGTCCATAATTTACAAGAGATAGGCTAACATAATTCTAATGGTATAAATTGCAGTAAAACGAGTTTTAGTTGAAAATATTCTACGTAAAACAATTTGTTTACTGTTTATATAAAATAAAGTGAATGCCATACTAACACAAACTAGGAGTAGATCAGTCATATTTGACATCTATAAATTTCACCACCGGGCTAACAAATCACAATCGTAATGCAAATCATTCTGGCGTATAAACTCCAAAAAGCCGAAAAAAACAATTTGAACATTTATCATTTCAGGTCTAATTAAGTAGACCCATTTTATGGGCTAATTCACGTGACAGGACTACCTATTTATTTTTATTAATTCATTTAATCGATTCTATTTTCCAAATTATCTACTATTCCGCCCACTTACTTCAATAACTACCACAAGACAGTACATTGTATATACCATACATGCATGCCGCAGCAAGCAGCCACTCACTTATCAAACTGCGCATTGGTCAGCTGACAGCAGTAATTATCCAACACCTTTCGCAGTTCATGCCGCTGGATCTTCCCGTCCCGGTTGTAGTCAAAGAGACGCAGCGCCTTGATGAGACTGCGCGGATTGCCAGCCACCACCTTCTCCCTCAACCGGGCGATGATCTGTTCCGCCGTGCTGCACACGGCATCGGTCCCCCCGCCCAGAGAACCTGGCGCCGAGGGAACTGGGTGCTGCTGCTGCTGCTGGGGTGAGTTGGCCATCCAGCCAGCGTCGCAGGATTGCGTAAGAAGGGCTGCAGCAGCCGGCCGCGCTGTCTTGACCCCGCCGGCCTGACTGGAGGCTTTAGCTGCCGCTGACGCCGCTACTGACTCGTGGAGGAAGGCGGTGGGGGCGCCACGGAACTTTTCGAGGAACTGCCGATAGCGGACTGTCGCGTTCCTGTTGATGTCCACCTGGTTGTGGGATTCACCGGAATTATATACTGATGAATAAGAAGTTTATCGGATGTTTAGTACTTTCGATTCCATTTATTTTCGAAGAATATGGACTTTTACTGAAGGTTTACATCCCTGCACGCTTCGAGAAAATTTATTTGTAATTACTGATTATTATTATGATGTCATTGTTTATTTAAAAAACATAGCTCCAGTAACTGTTTAACAACCATCTATTTTATCTAATGCTTTATATGTAATTAACACATGTGGTCGCTTAAGACAGCAAAGAACAGATTTAAAACTGCCGTGAAAAACCAATTAGATTGGCAATGTCTCCCTATCATTTGGATTAACTTATAATTCCTCTCAGTAAATTCCCACGCAGAACCCGAATTTATAATCTTTCATTGTGTACACCACAAGATAAGATTAGGGTTCACGGACCCCACCCCCTCTTCTAAGGTGAAAAAGCCTTCTAAGGCCTTTCAGCTAAGGTGTAAAAAGAAACAAAAGAAAAGAAAGAAAGGTAAAATAAGAAAGAAAACATTTGAAAAAATCATATACAATACAATAAAATACAAAAATAATTATATTTCTGCATTTCGATTCATCTTATTTATATATCATAAACATTTTAATAATAATGGGCCTTTTTTCATACATTCATTTTATAATTAGACATCAATGTCATGTAATGTTTCGAAAAAAATTGAGTTTACTGTTCGTGACAAAACTAAAATCGTGTAATAGTAATTGCGCAGCGAAATGTTCTGTTAATAAAATGTAACCATGTAAATTGAGATTGATCAGCGTGGTAATCAAATCTAATCACCAAAAAATAAGAAATTGAAATCGATTTTAAAATTTCCTGATCGAAGCCTCAATGTTGGAATTCAAAGTTTGAATTCCCTAATGGCCGCCTCAATGTTGGAATTCCCTTAACACCACCTAAATGTGGGAATTCCCTAATCGCCGCCTAAATGTTGGATTTCCAAAATCGGCGCCTCAATTTTGGAATTCCCTAATCGACGTCTCAATGTTGGAATTCCCAATCGACGTCTCAATGTTGGAATTCCCTAATCGACGCCTCAGTTTTTGTAATTCCCTAATCAACGCCTCAATGTTGGAATTCCCTAATCGACGCCTCAATGTTGAAATTCTTTAAACGACGCCTCAATATTGTAATTCCCTAATCGACGCCTCAATGTTGGAATTCCCTAATCGACGCCTCAATGTTGGAATTCCCTAATCGACGTCTCAATGTTGGAATTCCCTAATGGACGCCTCAGTGTTGGAATTGCCTAATCGATGCCTCAATGTTGAAATTCCATAATGGAAATTCTCAATAGCCGAACGCTATAAAGACGCTATATATCGCTATATACCCAATTAAGTGTTCTCAATGAGCTGGTTACCTTCTCCATGATGGCATTGAACTGTGGTGTTGTCAGCGGCATGCAGAAAAGTTCGATAACACGACGGAATTCCCCTCTCGTTACATTTCCCGTTTGAGTGATGTCGTAGGTTTGGAAGGCCTGAAATATAAAAACCAAGAGTAAGTACAATTATTTTTTTAAAACAATGTTATTGTTTATGATTTTAATTTTTGGGTTTATTAAAGACGTTGTAATATTTTGAATTAAATTAGTACGAAAAAACATGTCATTTAAAATACTGTAATTATGAAACACACATGGGAATACAAACTTTGGTGACTTATGAGCATAAACTGGGATATAACTGTAACTAACACAATAATATGCAGCACAACATAATTGTACAGAGCAATATTAATAAGTGCAATACAACTGTTGCAATAATTGACTTATTAAGTTTCTGTATCGATCATATAATGAAATCGTCCTCTTTTTTATGAGAATTCTTCATAATATGTTCAATTTATCAATTAAAACAATAAATTCTCTAAAAGTTCCATTGGTCAGTTTTTCATCATAATATAAGCTGACCAAGAATACAAATACAAATTGAATTAACTAACTAATTAATTAATATAGTTTACAGTAAATAGTTAATATTATCAATTAATTAACCCAGATCTCCACCTTAAAACATCCGTTCCTGGTATACGACCAAGCGTGATTTAATCACAATAGCAGAGATATATGTAGTCTAACCTTCATAAGATCTGAAAAATGGCTTTTGACTTTAAGTCTCATGAGTTGTTCAACTTCGATCACCGATAGATTTGAATTGGGCCCAGATGCACTGTCCAATGACGAGGCTGCAGCTGAAAATGGTGGTTTTATAAATAAATATATAGATATATCAAACAATATTTTCAAAGAATAAAATTTCTCAAAATATCTCAGCTACGATTAATTTATTTGTTCCCGTGATTAAAAATTGATTTTAATATGATCTGTCTTTAATTATAATGTAATTACTTTGTTTATTTTTAAAAGAATAATCTATTCTCATAATAAACTATAGGTAAAACTGTAAAATAGATCAGAAAAAAAATTACGTTTCAAAAACAGTAATATATTAATTAAAACTTACATACTGTAGATCAGTAAAAATGTAGCTACATACGTAACTTAAGATACCACATGACAATATTTTCTTCCAAGACTTTATTTTATAGGTTTATCGCTAGAATCAATTAGACCATAAGGTATTTTGTTTTCTTAATTAAAAATAATTTAGGCAATCGCTGTATAACTTAACGGATAACATTTTCTCACATAAAAGTCAAAAATTATTACTCAGTATATTATTACAGATTATTAATTAATTGAACAGTAATTAATTGAAGTAATCATTTTTATAAGTATGTCGTATGCTTCACTTGTGTTGTAACCTGATTAAATGAATATATTAAAAACAAAATAAATCGGCCATTTTGGCTACATTGAAAATCTACACAAATTAACGGATTTCGCAGGGAAAAACACACTGGATTGGATATGGAATTGCATATTACATAATATGCCTGAAAACGACTCCGATCCACAGATATTTAAAATGGATAGAGAGATAGACTAATCAGCGTTTGTTCAGATAAAATTTTACGATAGAAACATTTTTATACAAACGATAATAAAGGTGATAACACAAATTAAATTAATGTTACAATAAAAAACCAGGCATTCCATGCATGATTTCAAATGGATAAAATTCTTAATTTAGAAGTGATGGTCAGTAAGTGTTGGAACATTTAACACAAACACACTGTTGGCGGGAACAAACACATTAATACTAATCAGTCGTATACTGTTAACCAATATTAATTACGTATGTTATCAGATGCAGTAAAGAGAAATACTTCCACTGACCATTGAAACAATATGGCTGGTAAAAATTAATTGTAAACTCTTTTTAAATATTGTGTTGCAAAACGTTGGATATCTTTCTGTACATAATTATTTTGTAAAACCTTTCATATATATTTACTTTTTATCGGTATACGTGATAGGGACCGCCTTGGTCCCATGTTTGACAGAAAGAGTGCTCTCTTAAATTTTTAACTTTTTTGTTGTTGTAATTTTCACTCACAGTGATTACTGTCATATCATATTTTAACCGAATTTCATCACAGAAATGACTGAAGCATTTTAAATTCCGTTTAAATTTTGAAAAGTATGTTTAGACATGTTGGCGATCACTTGTGAATCTCCAGTGATATTTATTAACATAGATTACTGTTAGATTTAACTATTTAAGAATAATTAAGAATATTGATATTATATAATTATTATATTATTAATAATTAATAATAATAAATATATAATTATATATATTATATGTAACTATTATGAACTAATTAAGAATAAATAAAAACGCAAGCTTCAACAGTATACATATATATATATACATTATATGTATATAACTTTACTGAGGCAGATAAGTAAGGAGAAAATGTGGTGCGCAAGCAAATATTCGTGTAGTCAATAACATTTCAATGTATGGTATATTTGTCCATAAAGCTATTATAATAGATAAATAAAATGCAAGTGATGCAAAATTGTGATAAAATACAAAAATACGTTTTAATTTAAATATTTAAAATCCACAATCGACCATCAAACTTTTTCAATGTAAAGTCTATTTGAAAATAATCATAACAACTTTAAAGGTAATGACAACTTAAATGAATTTATAAAAAGAGAAAAATTGTAAATGAATTTTATAACAATAACTAAAATTTCTTCACTAAAAATTTTAATGAAAATTATCTATATAATACCTAATTAAGTTTTCATTTTTATCTAAAATTTACCCACGAATAAGATACAAATTTATATTTTTCAATACTAATTAAATAAATATTAGATTTTACAAATAAACATATATATATAAGAACATTCATTTAAATATGCATAGACAATATTTACGTTTTTATAGATTGAATTTTATCAGCCAAGTAAATGATTATGTATGATTTACATATTTAAAATTATAAAAATCGTCATCAAATATTATTTAAATTGATTAAGGAATCAAATTTAACATTTAAGCCAACTTTATATTTTTAAATTTATTTATTTATAATTTAGGGTTTCAGGAGGTTCAGATTCAGGTTAACTCTGGTTTCTCTATATTTGATCCTACTAGTTATCAAAAATATAATAAATTATTAAAAATTAATCTAATATTATTTGTTTTGTATAGAATAATATTATACTTTTCAAATGAATTTTTAAAAATATTTTACATAATTTCAGTTTAGTTATTCATTTAGTCTGCTAATTGTCATTTACTTACCAATTAAAACAAAATTATGTTTCACTTTAGTTATCATGAATAATTGTAACATAAACTTTATTAGTAACATTTTAAAAAATTGATCAATACGAATATTTTGAATCTATCATTCAATATAAAATATCAATAATGAAAACTGCTTGTACTAGACAGTACTAACTGTATTTATTAAATAGTATGTCCAAAACATGCTGATTTAGAAACAATATGAAAATATGTTTATCATGCATGTTTAACATTACCATGTTTTATGCTCCCCAGAGGATAGGCTGTGTGAGAAAAGCGTTAAAAATTGTATTTAAAATAGTCATACCCGTTTCAAAAATGTCATCATATGTTGAAATAGAATATTTTTAATTTCAAAACGATTCTATTATATTTTATTAAATTTTATTTAAAATATGAATAAAACAATATATTTAGATACTTTTGTTTTTTTTAATAACGCATAACCCACTATGGAATGTATAAATTGTTCAATTTAATATAATCATACAGTATTTATTATTCTTATCATTTTGCTGTTATGATGAAGATCAATATTCCCAAACTTTAAATATGGAAATTTGTAAACTTTAATTAATATACAAACTTTTTAGTTTTACATTTCGAAGATATATTTGAAGATAAATTTCATTATATAGAATTTGGAATCATTTTTTAGCACAAATAATCCATATATGTTTGTCTAGTTGCATTTAATAAGAGATATAGTAACTAAATTACACTTTCAAACCATTTTATAGTTTTAAGGATGGATAAATATACATAGATTACAAATTTTAGAATATAACAAGTAGATGTATTTATAAACATCAATATGATATGTTAAATGCGTTCTAAATAATACAAAGAACAGCAAACATCATAAATATACTCACCAGAAATAGGTCTTCTAAATTTTTGAGACTCATTCAATGTTGTAAAGTTTCGCATTGACATGCTTGGTCTTAAAACAGGCGTAAGTGTTGCTGCCATCTTCTTCAATCTATAACCCTAAAACTGATACTGAATTATTCTGCAATTAAAGAATAAAAAGATTTATTTTAAATTGTTTTTACAATACATCAATTTGGCTTTAAAAAATGTTTACCTTATAAATATATTTGTAAACTGTTCTTATGCAAATGCAAAAATTTAATATTTTATACTTACTTATGAAAAACAATATATACCTGTTAGTTTATTTATTATTTACTAAATACATTGCACCTTTCATTTTAATAAATTTTAAATATTTACTTTAAATCTTATTTAGAATTAAGAAAAAGAACACTGCTTGTCATGATTCCAATTTCTTTAAATATCAATATTTTTTTAATAATAAAATATAAACTTACTAAATATAACATTAAAAAATAAAGGAACTATAATTCGTTTGTTTTCAATAGATAAAAAAAATTATATCAAAAAGAATCAACTTTGTTAATTATAAATATTTATAATCAATAAATTATAGAAAAGGAAATTAACATGATGTCAGACATTCCAGTTAAAATGTTTGATATTACTTTTGAAACATTTTTTTTAAGTTTAACATTTTAATTAGATTATTTTAATTAAATAGTAATATGACAATCAGATTTTTTTATTTTAGTTTTACAGGACTGAATTCAAGATTCATAATTTCATAACTCATTTGATTATATATTTTTTTAATTATTAAATAATTACATAAACCTATAATCGACTTCTTTATATTTTGTTTAACTTTTGATCAGTAATAGTATTAAAGCTATTATATGTATATTTATTATGTAAATATTATTTTATGTAATTATAATTAGGCGTATAAAATTATAGCATAACACATTATAAATTCTATAAATAATAATAAACATAATATACATACAAAGACATTAAAAAAATCAAAACTAATATTTTTTTCTAATTTTTAGTTAAATTATTTTAAATATCTTACCTGATAAGTTTTAAAATTAAAAATATATACTTAGCATATTGTCATAACATTAACATACAAAAGTTTTGATTAGTTTTTAATATAATATATTTTGATATATATTTTTAATTATTATAGAAATGCATTTTATTATCATTTTTTTATTGAAAATGATACTAATTTTAGATTTAGCTTAGCATAAAAAGACACATATCTTATTAATCTGACCACATAAATATTAATAAAGATTATAGCTTCTTTGTATATGTATATATATATATATTATTTATAATTATAATTACAAAACTTTTTTTAATACTACATTAATTCTTATTTACAAACAAAGATCATTATATCATTAAGAAGATAATATATAAATATTCATATTCAGTAAATTGAATTTAAAAAATATTATTTATAAATGATAAGTCAATAAATATATAATTCTGTTGTTATTAATTTAATTATTTATAGTTTTAGTCCTAATTTTATTTAATAAAACCCATTATAATGAACAAAAAATTATTGAATAAACTATACACATATATTTATATTTAACAGTATTAAGCTAGAAAGTATGTTTATTATAATAAAATTAGTATATTATATGTTTTAATAATAATAGTTTATATATTACTGAATATTATAAAATATTTTTAAATTAGGAATATTATATATTTATATTATTTTTTATTATATATATCTTATATTTTTTATAATATTGTTATATAAAAATTGTGGTATTAAATGCAAATATTTTTTTACTTAATTTATAAATAACTAGTTTGAGACTTTAATATAGTTATTAAGAAAATAATTATATATTCCTATGATTATTATTAAAGCATATAATATATTATTTATAATAATATTGAAATACTTTTGTTTAATATTTATTTAAATAAATGTTACATAAAAGGGTGAAAGTATATTAAAATATATAAAAGTTATAGATAGCCTGTAGTTAGTAATGTCCAGTTACTGGAATAAAATGTATAGTTATTCCATAAAAAAATTATACAAATGTTAATTATATAAAAATATGATAAAATATATTTAAAAAAAATTAAAATCTTATCATGACTATTTTTCACTATGTTATACTTATTCACTTAAGCTATGCAATTATAGATATTATTATATATTAAAAAGAAATTTATTAATGATTTTAAACAAGCTTTTACAGGAGTGGGTGGTTTTGAATTTATGTGCCTACCACTACCTTCTCACTCTTGAATTTATGTATTTTTTTGGTTGCCTAAATGTTAAAAAATAAATAAAAACATATTTTTTACTTTAAATCTATCTTCAGTATGGATTATTACTAGATCCATTACTTTTCAATATTTTTTGGAAGTGGCGTAATTTACAATATAATTAAACTAATTAAAACACAACTAACTTAAATGTTAAATATTAAACTATGTACCTAGTAAGCTTATTATATGTACTGCAAACAATAAAAGTTAATAAAAAAATCAAACAGCATTTTAGCTTATGCAAGGATTTTATACACATTAATAAAAAATGTTTTGTTCCCCCTAAATATATATATTTATTATTACCCTTTTTGTGCTGTCCCCCCTATCTTAGGTGCCTCAACTTCCAAAGGGGGGTTATTTGACCCCCCTGAACCCCCCTTGATATGATGTGCCTAATTATATATATAATGTAATAGTAACTTTGCTTTATACTATTTTTTTTATTAAATTGTAAGTATACTATAAGTATAATATACAAAGATGTTATATCTCTACCTAGACAGAAAATTAATGTATAGGCTATGTATCTGCCTAGTTGCAAAATTGTTTTCTAGGTTTATATACATAATAGCTAATATAAATATGAAAATACTGGTATATATATTATTATTTTAAGTTATACCTAATGAATAAAACAATATGTTGTTTTTATGAGATAAATATTTTAGGCAGACATTTAGGGAGGAAAAATGTTTCTAGGTTATATGTCGGCCTAAAATATTTAGCTTATAAAAACAACATACTATTCTATTCATTAGGTACAATTTACAATAATAATATTATATATTATTAATACAAATAAAATATAACAGTATTTTCATATTTATATTAGCTATTATGTATATATATATAATCCAGGTGGACACATAGCCTAGAAATTATTTTTTCATCTAGATGGAGATGTAACATCTTTGTATAATATACTTATAAAATTGTGATAAGTATATACTAAGACTAAGTATTAAGAATAACACTAAATTTTAATACTAAATGAAAAGTACTGATACAAAAATACATTTAATAGCATTAGGTTATATCCCTGTAAGACTTAGCATCAGCATTCATTAACCTTAGGCTTAAGCCATTCAAAAAATAAGTTTTTCAGATCAGTATTCTAGAAATACTTTGCATCAGCATCAGATTTTGTGGAATCAGAATCAAGTGCTATCTATTGTAACCAATTTAAAAATATATATATATATAATTAAACATATTAATAAATACATATTATTTAAATTTATTATAAAAATTAATTTAAAATAAAATAAATATATAATACAAATTGTTAATAAGTTTCCAATACAGCTATTTACTCATTAAAAAAATTAACATTTAAATAATATGTGTTAATAAATTTATGAATTGTATTGTTAATATAACGATTTACTCATAAATAAACTATTAAATATAAATAATCTTACCTACTTTATGGTTTTACAGAAGTTTGTCGCGATTTTGAACATACCTCAAACTTTAGTTGTCATAGTCATAGAAATATTAAGATATTCAAACAAAGAATTTGTGTAAAAAATTATTATACTTTGTGACCGAATATTAAATCACATAGAAATCTCTTTAGAATGCATTATAAAATTTTAATAAAAATTTCAATTTAGAAAATTTAATTTTTCAGTAAATATACAGAATGCATTGGCAAAGTTAATAAAACTAGCGATAGAAGAAAGTAGTTTTAATATACATTTTAAAATTGCTGAAATTTTACTTTTAAAATGTAAAAGGTTTCCTTTTCCTCACGTAATATTTTTCGAAATAGATATATAATAATTTTTTAGCCATTTATTATTTAATTATTCACAATTATCGCCAAATATATTATAATTATAAATAACTTTTATAGTGTGCAAAAAATACTTTTTTATATATAAAACCATTGTTATTATTCTTATCATATAAAAAGTAATTGACACTGCATTTGTTAAATTTAAAATATGTACATCATACGCCCTTTTGTATATAACAAATTTACTAATTATATAATTAAATGTTTTATTTTATTCTATTCCATAAACATAACAATGAGAGTATAATTATAAAATAAAATATTATGTGATATACATATATCCATATTTCTCTTTATGGTAAACTATATCGTCATAAAAAAGATTTAAATATTAATTAAATTTATATGATATGCGAATATCATGAACAGACAAAATTTTGATTTTGCTTAAGTAATCTGTTAAATATATATATTTAAAATTATTCCTTAAAATAAAATAATTGTGTAATCCTGTTTAACAAATATTAAATCAGATTAAATTAAAATGATATAGTCGATTCAATAAATTATATTCAAATAATTCTAATTTTATATTGTTAACAAATGTTGATTTATTTTTTATTTACATTTTATTCATAATTTAAATTAGTTACCAGTAGATAGAAATCATGATATATTGGATGTGCTCTTATCGGTTACAGAAATAATTCCGTAAAAGCAGCATTCTTATAATAGATTAGTACAATTTTTACTAAAAGTGGTAGATGAGTCCCGTTTAAGCATGATCGTTTGAGCGTTCAATTACGGCTTTGTTTTTTATTTATATATTTTAGGAGAACACTATGATTTTTGGAAAATCTATACAGTATCATTTTATAACATATATTATCACACAATTTGACAAAGTCCACAAATAACCTTAACGAAAAGCTATTTAAAAAGTAACTTTCATCCCACGGATTAAACGTAATATCATTTAATTGGAGGTATACTTAAACAAATTTTACCTCAATTATAATATGTTTAGGGAAATATTTAAAATATAAAACATGAGAGCCTCTTGTTTTTTAAAACGGGTTATATTTGAAAATATCCGCCTCTTTTTCTGCGATGAAACTTTATCAATGAATAACATTTATCAAACCGGTTCCTCAAACCAACTATAAGGAAAAAATAAACAATTAAATGTGTATAATTACAAACAGAAAATATGTTAAAAATACACAAAAGCCATTCTCAAACTGTTATCCACTAGTACTTGATGCGTAAGTTATAAAAGTTCCCTTACTGATTGCATGGAAATTTTTAATATAAATAAACAATTAACGGTTCTAAAAACGACCACTAAGATTTTTAAAAGTTTAAACATTTTTTATTACATCGTCTCAGACTCATAATCTTGAAGTAACTTACATTGAAATATTGAGACCAATTTAAGATCTTTTTCTTCAATATTTTATAATTTTGATCTAATGTTTATAAATAGATCCTAAAATAATATATTTCGTGGAAAAGCGTATCATTCTTTATGTTATCAATCATTGTCAAAATGCACAAAAGTATATCTTTTTATAATTGTTTTGAAAAGGATGTATTTTATGTCATATTAATAAAATTTAGTATATCATCGTTAAAATGATAAGGGTATATTTTAAAACATTACGAGCTGAAAAAAACCATAGTTCAATTTACCGAAATTAATGTCCTTTACTAAAGCGTGCCAAATAAAAATTCGATAAAAGAATAAGGTGTTAAAACTCATTCAACTATATTTACAATAAGATAATACATTATAATGGAATAATTGGATATTATAAAAATAAGCTAATATTGCCAAAAAGCTAAAATTGAATAAATATTAACATCATAGAAAATGTGTAATTGCACTGCTGAAATAATCTTATTTTTAAAGAGAACTGCACGCAAAAAATCAGTGAAGTTTGACTATATATACTAGCTTATAGTTAGTTACCATTTTATAACATTTCATACATACCATCGCTATAACATTAAGATTATATTGAAGATCAGATGACTTAGTAAATTTAAATGCAGATAGAAATATAAGTAATTATAATCATTTATGTCCGAAAAAATAAAGCTAAAAAATCCACTTGTTATTCAAATAGCAATACCCGAATAGGATGAAAACACAATAAATTACAAAATAAATAGTAATAAAATTTTAATAAACTGCAAAACATATATATGTACATCAGATTCCCAGCAAGAAATGTAAAACAGTGACCTGGATAACACATCTGATCAATACACTTAAAACACCGAGAGACGACCAGGTAACACAACGAGAGCAGTTTAGATGTCCGGTCTCTCGGGGGGTGGGCCACAAGGTTGCAACATTTTCTCCATCAGATTGAATCGAACACGGGCCTTGGACTCGTTCTCAGCAACCGCAAAGTAGTTCATCATATCGAAGTGGCCCATGTAGGAGGCGCAGCTATCCCGATGTTGGTTGGTCAGCCATTCCCATTTGGTGGTGTCCGCGTGGCCTGTGCCTGAAAATCGAAGGTGTCATAAATTAAGTATCCATTACAATAATTTATCAATTTAATAGTATATTACAGTGCATGTTTCAAGGGATAATAACGTCTTTTTAAGGAAGAAACATTAATGTGATGTCTTAAAAAGACAGTATACTATTACTATTGATTTTTCATTGTATGTTCACTGTTATTTCCAATCGATGCATGATTTTGGATATATATTAACTTATAATTTTGTTGGAATTCTGGTTTAAAATTTAAATTTCAGTTAACAATTTCGGTGAAATTTATATTTGGGAATCACTGAGGTCACTTTGGTTACAATTGTGGATAACTATGGATGGTATTTTTGAACAATCCTTGACTAAGTAAGGAGTACTTGATTTTCAGCATATTGAAGATATAATCATTCTTCTATAATACCTATTAGTCTTGCTAGTGGTAATGGTAATTTTTCATTTGACGGTTTCGATCAGCGACTCCATTCACTCATCTTCTACGATGAGTTCAAGGTACGCATATATACATACATCTATATTATACATGTATGTATAGCCTGTATACTCACTCATACTCGTATGCGTATGATTGTATATACATTGTGTTCCGACTCCGTGTAAAAATGTATATATATACTGTACTATATTCTACATATAATATACAAGTATGTACAATATATATATATAGGGGGCAGCGGAAAGTTTTGTCGTTTTTATTCATTTTAATAGTAAATTTAAATATTATATTTACAAAGGAAATATGCATCGTTACTAATAGATCTTTATATTAATAGATCTATTAAATCTTGTGGCA
>JAUZND010066338.1:2034-17548 GCA_034780555.1 Coelogynopora nodosa | reverse complement strand
TTATTACTGAGGAGAGCAATATCGTCTGCAAAGTCAAGGTCTAGGATGTGCTGCGCAGGATGTCTACTTGACCGACGTTTCTTTATTGTAAACCTCGCTTCGATTCCTACTTTTGCTTCTGATGTGCGCATGATGTAATCCACCACAATTACAATATTGTGATATATGATATTAAATAGTTAAATATCATAAATAGATAAATTTCCTTAAAGTTTATTTATCCAAATATTGATTATTTTCCATTGCTACAAATGCAGTGCATTTGATTTATATAAGAAAGATTGTTATCTGACTATTTAGGTGTATAGTTATTATTTAAATCTATGACGTTCTCTAACCTCTTTTAGTTTGGAGTGCAGATGAGAAATTTACATTTTAAAAGTGTTATTTATTATTTGTAAACCGTAATATTTTTGTAATATTAATTTGCTTAATATATTAGTTGAGTATGTGTAAGTAGCAATACAAATTATCAGCTCTTATAATAACTGATTCATTTAAGATATATAAATATAAGTTACATTTATTTATTTATTTATGTTTATTTATGATATTAATTTAAGTTTATGTTAATGTTGCTGATGATTAATCAACACATGTATACTTAGAAATGTATTTATGCAGAAAGTATAAACATTTATGATATTAAGGTATTTTAAAATGTCCACATGATTATACTGACATGTTCTACCATTTTTTAAAACTATAAGTCTAACTAGTTTGCAAGTATTATAAAAACAAAATAATTTAAGCTGATAATAAAGATTATATAACAAAACCGACGGTAAAAAAAATATAGTTAATTTATATAATTAATAAATTTAACTTTTATATTTTCCTTTTTTTATTAGAAATTTAAAAACGAATCTGATTTTTTAACATAATTAAATATTTCATCAAAATATGTTCTGCAGAATCTATGTAACAAAAGTTGATTGTATTGTTTGTAAATGTGTTATAATCGCGAACTACATTTACCATTTAAAATAAGCAGGATGATGAATTTTACATTTTTTCCTCGTTATTTCTGTATATTACAATTTTTATAAAAATAACGACCTACATTATTTGCTAGAATTTTGACATCTATATATATAGTGGTTTGTAATTAAATTTCTAAACAAAACATTCTTCTTTGCTTGCTATAATAACCATTTGTAGATTCTTAGCTGTGCATTTATTGTTAACAAATTTAATAAACAATATATTAAATATGTAGTATAACAATCTGCATGTGAAGAGACATTTAATTAGTATGGAGACTATTTAAATTGATTTAATAATTACTATAGATAATGATAGAGCGAAGATATATAACAAAACATATTGAGACATATATTTTCCAAGTAGTTTTTAAAGCACAATTAAAGCACAAGTAATTTAAAGCACAACAGATAGTATATGTTGACCTTAAGTTTCTCAGAATAACGATATATGAACGTTTTACGCTACTATCAGTTTATTTTTATGAATAATAAATAGTGATGATTGAAAAGGCAAACATAACATAACATAATAAAAAATATCTATATATTAATTATAAAAGTTAACATGACCAATTAAATTATTTTTTACATGTAATATAAAACATTAAAAAAAAGTCAGTTTTGTTTTTTAAGCGGAAATCAGTTCTAACAAACACATCAATAATAACGCATCAATCCCATCTTACTTCATAATAAATGTTGTAAATTAGATTATATAATTTTAGTATGAATAATATTAATTAATATTTAAAAAAATAAAGATATAAAGTCATTTCCTGAAGTTATTCTGCGGCATGATGTAGCTGTATTTAAAAAAACCGCGTACATTTTAAAAACATTTTCTGAAAACAGTTAAATTGAATAACTGTACGATAATCTTTTTAAGGATGACGAATTGGGAATAATATTGATATACCCTTTTAGTAAAATTTTAGTAAAGATTTTATGTTTAAGCAATCGAAAATGAAATAGATAAAACAAATATAATAAAATTTAAGGATTACATTTAAATTATATCTATATAAAATCAAATATGATATTTTTTAAATATATAAAGAAAATTGTCTTAAGAAATGAAGTTTACAAATGAAATGAGAATATGAATTTTAGGAATTTTAAATATAACATAAATATATAACTTTTATATACGTTTTATTATGTGTTCATTCAAATATTGATTATTTAATTACAAAAATAGTTGATTTATGATAAATCAAAAGGAATTAAAAAACACAACACTGATAATTTCGAGTTGATGCATAGTTGTATAACTATTTGGCGTACATGTCTAAGTTCTGCACATTCTCGTCTAATATAGGGTTTATATTTAACTATATATTTATGTTTTTTATATATAATAAATACATAGGATGTTTGTAATATATAACTTAAAAAACGCTTGGAAACTGATTCTTTGATGTTTATTTTTAAAATATATTAAAATCAAACAAAAATGATATCTGACAGAAATATACCATAACGTAATTCGTTATATATATTTATATAAATAATCTAAATATATCAATAATACCTATGAATAAGACGGCCAACAAATATATTTATATATTTGTATGTAAAACTATGTTATGGGCCAAAAAACATGATACAATGAGTTAAATATAGTTATATAGTTGATGTATGTAAATACGTTAAGTTCTGCCGAAATAAAATTTAAATGAATTTTTTTTATATCATGTTCATTTATACTGACTTGTCATGTTCATGTATGTATGGATTTTTAACTGGAAAACAAATATAAATGTGTGATAAAAACTGTAACCAAATATGTTTAGGTTCTTTGAACATTAGTTTTTCAAATATTTTTTATTAATGGAAAAAAATACCATAAAGCTACAAAAACAAAGTGATCATCATCATCATGTAATTGAAAAAGAAAAATGTACCCAACCGTGATAATAAGTAACTATTAATTTCTTTTTATAAAGAAATGTGGGGATCGCATATAAATATAGACTCGTCATTAAGGTATAAACAGAGAAGGATAGCAAATCGAATGAGCGGCTAATAAACCTCACACAAAATTGGCTCTTAACTTCCCTGTCCTCTTATTTGTTGTTTAGAGTAGACTGACTGTCTTGTGCCGCAACTAAATAACACATCTATTTCTAAGTCTGATTATGTGTGTAATTATTTAATTTTCTTGTCCTTTTGAGATTTTACTAAATAATATTAATGGCTTTAACCAGCAGTGTATACACCAATTAGGGGTTGATTAGCTGACATTCTACTTACTATCTCTTCTTCTAGGTATTTTAATTAATTGTAATTAGATCTATTTTTTCAGATTTAAGCAGCTCTTTTATAGTCGTGCCTTGATAGTCTTATAATGGTAGCAAAAACGTTTGCTGTGAAATGTTACAATTACGGAATTTTTGTAAATATTTGTTTTTTCTACCTAAGTTTGATTATAAAAAAAAGCACAATAGGAGTAGTTTTTGCGTTTTCTCAGATGAAAACTAGTACTTTGTCATGGGTGTAATTTTTGCATTGTTTACTTTATAAATATCAGTCGCAATAATATAATTAGTAAAAATTACTAAAAGTAGCTGAGTGTTTAACAAACTAAACAATTATTTGGTTTATTTATATATTTCCAATTATCACACAATGTTTTTAAAGACTTGTTATTGTTTTAGCAAAAAATGTCTTAAGGTATTTTAGAAGAGTCAAAATTAAATCACAAATGAAAAATCTCATTTTGGTAAAATATCAACGCTATGTTTAAATAGTATTATAGGATGCAACACGGACATATGTATTTTGAGATACACCATTAGATCAATTCATTTATATCTTCAAGGCTTACAGTAAGTTATAACTATAAAATAATTTGTTAACGGTTATAATTTAAAACTATCTGAAGGTTTTTTTTGTTAGCGTTCATTTTTCAATTTTTGGATTTTATAAGGCAACATCAACCAATTAACAAGCAGTATTTCTGTTACTCTCACTGGACCGTTGCCGAGCATTGTAAAGTAGCGTTTCACTGTAGTGATTCGAGTTGAGTCGGTACGATGGAGTGACCAGCTTGTTGATCGTGTAATCCAAAGATTCGGGTGATCCCGTACTATGGTGGTCTAGAGGAATAGATCATAAAAAATGAATTTAACAAAAGTAAATAAATAACAATTTAGACAATTTAATCACCCATTTCTTGTTTTCATTTGGTCGACGTTTCAAGAATATATTTCCTTTTATCAAGACATAAATAATTTACAGACACTTATTAAGTTGTTCCTGAAAGGTCGACCAATATAGAACTCGTTTTCTCTTTTTAATTATTTGAATCAACACGTTTATTTTGTATATTCTATTATCATTTCTTGCTTTGTTTGTTTTTAAAGAATATGCAGGTTTTACAGGTTACGTTTAGTATAATATGAGATTTTCTGTCAGTCCAATAATTTGCGTAATGAAATACAGTTTTCAAATAAATTAATTTGAAAACTAGATCAAAAAGAATTATTTAATTAAATTTAAGTTTGAAGAATTATAAAAAAAACAAAGTTATATTGAAAGAATATATGTTAAATATAAAGACTTTACCTAATTCAACCATCCAATCAATATAGTGTATATTTATAATATATTATATTTTAATTTTATTTATAATAATATATTTCAAAACCACAGCACATAAGGCGAATCGAAAAAGGCAAAAAAATTCTATCCCATTCAATGACGATCATCATTGTGTAATTCAAATAACCGAGACTTTTCGTTATGTATATGAACATTTACATATTAAAGAGATAAGTTGGATATACTGTATAATAAATAAAGTCGGAATTTTTTGAGTAATCATTGGAAATATTAGGGATTATTTAGGGAATAAATTGGTAACATAATATCAATTTATTGTAAAAATTTACATTTTGAATATCTTAGAAGTTATACATATTAAGAGAATAATTTAAATTATTTTAAATCATCCACTCGAAGAACTTTAGTATATTATTTTTTAATCTTCCCCCTATATTTTAAGTATGTAGAAATCAATTAAATAGGAAATCTATTAAGAAAAGATTTAAAATATGATCCCATTTTTTGTTATGACCCAAAAAGTTGATATATTCACCACATTAACAAACTATAATTATGTATGTCATATTTAATTTTTTTAATAATATCAGTTGCTTTCAGTTAATTGTTATGTAGAAATAAGTCTTTTTTAGTGTATGATCCCCCTTTTGATGAATACTGTAATTACAAAAAATTTCCCACAACCCGGGTTGATAGCCTACTACCCCTAATATAATTAACTTGGGTGGATTATACTACTGTTAGGTTAAAAGTACTCGTTTTATAAGATGTTTGAAAGTTTAGAACCTGTTATTTATCTAGACCACTAAAAGACAAGTCTGCAGATTCGGTGGCGAGATTATATTCGAAAATATAGTCTGCAGATATTCTTGCACTGTGGATGTTCAAATAAATGATCAAGGACGAGAATTTGTGAATAAATTCTGATAAATTACATTCTCTCATTGGCGTCAAACAACGAATCACTTTGACTTATCATCTACAGGCTAACGGACTGACAGGGAGGAAGAATCGAGCGATCGGGGAAGGTTGGTAAAGTGTTTACTTCAGGATAGCAACATATGATGATGGTCGGAGGTTATAGATCCAGTTGAAGTATACTCAGAAGCAGTAGTCCACCAAATATTACATAATATGATACCATTTTTCAAAATGTTTTGAAGAAATAGTTATATTTATTTATATAATTAATCAATGCTTATAATTTCTAATAAATGACGTATGTATAAATAACCCATAGGTAGTACAATTAACCCAGGTTAATACTACTCTGGAGTTATTACTACTTATTATTATATTAATCCTAGTTATCAAACCGGGTTGAGGAGACTCAATAGTAGTATCAATCCGGATAAATAAATACTACAGAGTATTAAAATCCTATAGTATAGTTAACCCGCTATACCGGTTACAGATGTTTTAACATGTTAATTACTGCTGTCTGTCAAAGCTAATTAATATTAAAAATATCACAACTTTGGCCACCGTATGGAGTTTACATGAATAAAATTGTCGCAATAGAGGCAATGGTCGCTAAACGATAAATATGGAATATTGGCGGTGTCCTTTGTATGATAAAAATAATTATGTTTTCAATATTGTCAACGTATATCACAAATGACATTATGTGATAGATAAAAATAACTGCACATTTATAACATTTTTAACAACGTATAAATAACTTTGTTAATTAAACTTGGGTAATCGAGATGAAATTGGGGATCAAATTTGCATCAAAATATTTATTTTAAAGTGTTCAACAAAAGAACATATGTTTGTACTTAAATAAATCGTTAAAAGCGTGTTCGTTTTTTTTTTTCAAAACAATTGTTTTGATTAAATGTTTACACGTTCTTTATTCCGTATTGTTATAAATTATAATTATATTTCTAGAAACTAAAATTGTTTCTATAACTACAATGTTTATTGAAATTAAAATTTCTAATTCTTCTATCTATTTTCAATTAATTGATAATACTTATATTATCATTATTTTCATAAACGTTGTATGTCTAACCTAAATAATACATTTTGACACTTTAGTATTTGAATTATACGAGTACTATAAATATAAATAGATACATTAAGTATTTTCACACATTTCCTAAATTTATTAATACAGCACAATTTTATTAATTAGTAAACGTATAACTTTTTAATACATTTACGGCATATACCAATTGAAAAATAGATTATTTGGTATTACATATATATGCAATTATACTAATTTCACCAAGACATTTAAATTCAGTAATTTAAAGTGTCAACAAGTTAATTGTGTTTTTATATAGGTTTATTAATTTAATTAATATATATAGCGTGTTTACCTAAAAAATCATTCTTTATTGTTTTTATCATTGTTATTCTTTGTGTGAGTTTATGATGTGCTAGTACATGATACAGTACATTATAATCTGAATTTGGCGCATACTTTTGCGAAAAAACTAAAAGAATTACATACTCCTATTATAGAAATATTTGAAAAAAACTCAGAGAAAGATAATTACAATCAAGCAGACATTATCGTAAAGGCGTAATGATGACATATTTTACGTTTATGATGTGCATGTTTGCAACATTAATTAAAGCATCGTTTATTGATTTAAAACAATTGTTTTCTATTTCTAAAGAAAAAATTGTTTGATGCGACTCTATAGGCGCTATATTTTTACACTATTGAAACTAAAAAGTATTTTGATTCCCATTGCCGGAAGACAACATCACACGCACGAAATAAATGGCATTTTCCATCCTTTAAGAGCAACTAAAAATAACTAACGGTATTAGAAAAAGAGTTATAATTTCTAACGATGCATTATTGACACGACAAAAGTTTACAGAAACCGTTCTACTTGTTTATTTATTTCAGTATATTATATCAATCTTCATCAATTAGATTACGTTATTATCATCTGTTTGTTACCACAACGACTGTAAAATGCGAATTTCAACGTTAAACTTAATCAATATTTGTTTTATTCCATTAATACCATTTAAATTAATCCGCAAAATTATTTTAAATGTGCTAGGCAAATTAATTTCAGTTGATAAACATTTTAAAATAGATGTTTGCACGCTTCGGAACTGACCCATGTTATCTCGTTATAATTGTGGTAATAAGCATTAAAATTAAAAAATACACATTTTCTATTATGTATTAAACACATTTTGAAAGATAGACATCAATACTTAAAATGTTTTGCACATATTTTTAAAATAACGTTGAAATAAACATGCAATTACGCTTGTATTATGGCATGTTCGAAATATGTTTCACAAGTGCCAAAATTAAATAAATTGCTACCTCGTTCTTTTTATTCAGATGGCGTAAAAAAAGTCACTTTGGCCTTTCAAATTGAACACTATTTATTTGTGCATATTGCTGATGTTAATGATGCGGTCAGAACTTGTCCCGTTAATGCTGCGGTCAGAACTTTTCCCGTATATTGCTGATGTTAATGATGTGGTCAGAACTTGTCCCATTAATGCTGTGGTCAGAACTTGTCCCATTAATGATGCGGTCAGAACTTGTCCCATTAATGATGCGGTCAGAACTTGTCCCATTAATGCTGAGGTCAGAACTTGTCCTATTAATGCTGTGGTCAGAACTTGCCCCATTAATGCTGTGGTCAGAACTTGTCCCATTAATGCTGTGGTCAGAACTTGTCCCATTAATGATGCGGTCAGAACTTGCCCCATTAATGATGCGGTCAGAACTTCTACCGTATATTACTGATGTTTAAGCTGCGGTGAGTTTTTGTCCCGCTTATGTTAATGCTGCGGGTGAGTACTTGCCCCCCTACAGTCAGCGATACACAATACTTTTACGCTTCGTTTTGTTCCGTCAACTGACCGCTAAATTGGGTTTTTGTAAAAACCTTCACATGCTGAAACTAGTGCAATATTCTGACTGCCATCTGCTTTTATAGCATAATGTCAGTTCCGATGGTCTCCAGAATTCAGCGGATAGTTTTTTGCACCTTCATGATACTACACTAGTGTTCGTTCTTCGTTAATCCATATTATTTGAAATGTAATTTTTAGAGATCTGCATCAATGAATAAAAATAATTTTAAAACTGATATATTTCAGGATAAGATCTTATATTAACTTAGGCATAGATATGAACATTTCAATATTAGTGTTGAAAAATTAAAATCGAAAACGTGGCATTTCCATAAAATATTGACCACAAGAAATAATGTACTATACAGCTGCGCTGTAGTGAAATTGATATAACATTATTTACAATAGAAATTAACTAAGTTTAAACCATTTTACTTTGTCATTGTAGTGCTTTGACTTTTTGATATGCAAAAATAAGGATATTAGATAAATTAGTTATGTGTACAACATTCATAGAATAAAAGCTTCTTAATATTTTGATAATTATAGACCTTTAAAAAGTTTGAATAGACTTCTTTCTTTATTTTATGCCTAAAATGAGTATATTATTAATATTCATGCAATAAGATAGAAATACCGTAATATTATAACCTTTTTCATTTCATGTACGTTTTCATTTCATCATTAAACTGAGTATAGTAACTCTAATTTATTCAATATGATTTATGTAATTGGATTAAATATAGAAAAGTATACACATTAATAATATCTCGTTATAAGCCATAACGGAGTCTATTGCTTAAACATAATAATGCGACATTTGTATTTCTAACTTGACAAAATTGAAATAACATTTCGCTTTTAATTCTCAATAAATAATATTTACAATTTATTTACAGTAAAACTTTTAAAGAAATTGTCCACATATATAATACAACGAAATTACATTTCTAAAACAATACGATGTAAATACTTATATCAAGAATATAAATGCATTGCGAGGTAACCAACACACAATTAATTTTTACTTTTTAAAAAAATTTTTTAAATGATATTAAAAAAAATTAAAAAAATAATTTTACATAAGATTACAAAAACATGGCAAAATAATGTTCTATAAGCCCAACAAGATTTAGCTTTTCTGGGATTTAAGAGTGGAGTTTTGTTATACTTTTAGTCAAACATGTGAGAGAAAAAAATACGTATGGTGAATAAACTAATTGAACACGAAATCACAAACAATACCAACAACAAAAGGCTATATAATGTAAAGGATTTGTTCTTTTACCATTCTGTAGTCTTTGATTAATTTTTTCTCTTATAGAGGAGCAGTTGCTGCTTGGGGTTGAGTACATCCCAGCGTCCATATCGAAGGTCGGCTGTTGCATAGAAATAAGAGGAAGGACTCGATTGTGACCCCCGGTTGACGAGCTGGAAACAGACTTGTAATGCTGTAAACTTATTCCATATGGCATATGTACGTCTTAAGATTGCTATGAGTATATCAGAAATTGACTAAAAATAGTACACAATTTTAATGTTCTACAAATTCCAGTATGCCAAAAGTATTTGTTAGTATGACATAAGGGGTGTTCCATATATTATATAACGATTGGGGAGTGAGTGGAAGGTCCAGAATTTTGCTTTTGAATTTTCCAAAACACTCACTTAATGGAATAATAAAAGAGATTATCATTTTTTATATGCCAAATATATTAATTACCCGCAAAAGAATAGTCTAATTTACTGCAGATATTCGGAGTTAATTAATGTATTAATTTTTATCATGCAGAAATGTTAATTAAGCCTAGCCTACTGATCACAAGTATTCACGACACATTTATTGATATTAATTTTTTTCTCCCGATAATGAGAGACAGTTTTTTTTCATTATAATTAACACTATTTTTTAGCTAGTATGTATAAGTCAAGGGCGTAAGGTTATTTATATATTTATAGATTCATAATAGCACATTATAGTTGATGATATGATATGAATTATTTCCGTATATTATATGTAAGCGTAATACACGGAAATTTAAATCGATACTTATTCATAATACAAGTACATTCATAACAAAGTAAACACAATCATATTTCTTGTCCACAAAATTGTTTATAATATTTTAATTAAAAATTGTAGAAGCAATAAAGACATTTAAATTAGTGTTTAAAATATATTTCGTAATCAACTATGTATTAAATAAAATATATTTGTTTACATAAATTAACATTACTATAAATTAAAATGTTAGAAATTAATTAAAAATAGTTATTTTACGGAAAAATACATGTATTTCAAAACACAAATTACAAATACAACTGATTTTCATTAAATAGTTATCTATTTAAAAGATCTAATAAAACTAAAATAAATTTAGTGAAACATGTAGAAGACCTCTTATAGTAAGAATTTGGTTCTTACATTTATTCACATCAAACAGGAAACGAGTTTATCCGAAGATAGGCATAATTAGAAGATTTTTATTTCGTATTACTGTCTTATTATGTATTCGTATTATGTCGATTTACTGTCGTTATTTCGTATCAATGTGTGCATTTATAATGAAATGTAATCAGGCTGGCGATTAAATACATTGTTATAATTATCAAAGCATACTTTAAATAAAACAAAACAAAAATCGGAATATCACGCTGATCATTACATTTAATTTTAATTATAGTTGTCAAAAATTGTTCATCTTAAATCTACATTTTATTTCTAATTATCTGTAGTTAATTTAATAAATACGCTTAGAAAAGTTTATATAATATGTAATTGAGTCAATGAAGAGACGAAGTGGCCTTTTTCAAAATATATAGTATAAGTAAAAAAGCAGTATATTATATATAGCCTATGAGCATTTAAGAACATTTATTATATTATTTCGTAAATTTTACTGAAGCCTACAAGGTTTGTTTTTTAGAAAAAACTGAAAATGTTTACCAGAAATAGATTTTATGTAGTACACAAACTGACATCAACTAAGCAGGTAAAACATCGACAAGCAAGTGATTTACAAAAATGAGTAAATGAGTAATTTACATTGACTAAACATGAGTAACAAAAAATTTATTAATAAACACACCAACGATGAAAACTAATTATTTTATTAATTATGTCACAAAATAATTATCCTTATTGTTTATCTTGACATTTTCATGTTCGCCTACTGACGACATTATGCATAACTTACTTATCATTAAAAAAAATTATACTATTAATACAAAAAAAATTACAAAAATTTATATAGTCAAAACCTCCAGGTCAACTATTACTTAAAAGGTAAATAAGCGTTAGTATTTTATTTTTTTATTCTCTGTAAATATTGTATATGAAGTCTTTGCATTCAATTAATTGTACTGCTTTTTATTTACTCGACTAAACAAATACTGACTAGCCTCTGCCATAAAGCATAGTGTGGTTCGGATTTATAAAGCTTAATATCATTCTGTGATAACATACATATTATTTTAATTATTGATAAATGTTCAATTTAATCGAAATATATACTACTGAACTAGAATATGCAAAAACCTATATAATAATACTAATCATACAAAAACAAACAAAAAAAGGAACTAATGTTTCAATCTTAGTGAGTCTTTTAATTTAATTGTAAATATATTCTGCTATAATTCTTAGTAAATAACACTATTGACTGACATATTTCAATTAAAGAGTGGATATATTCTAATTGACACACATCAATTGTTTTAACTTTCTGTTTACAATAAAAACAATGATTACAAATATTTATTCCACATTTGAAAACAATTAATTAAACAAATCAAATTAAGAATGGGAAATAACAAATTTGATTTTTTGTGTGTTAATTTGTAGGGGCTGACGTTCCCCAAATTAACGCTCAAAATTTAAACAAAGTACTCCTTTACAATTCCATGAAAAAAATATATTCTTATTCCTATAATAATATCACATATATACATATGTTATTCCCACAATTATATCACAAATATACAATATTGTCCAATCTGCTCACGTCTCCATGGAACTGCACCGGTCATTTGAGCTCCGCCTTCTGCCGGCGGTGGCGGTGGCGGTGGCGCCCTGGCTGGAACAGCTGCTGCTGCAATGGGAGGTCTCCAACTTGATCTGTTTGCAGCGGCCTCGGTCGATCCGATCCAACATAAGCCGCATCACGTCCATCACCGTACGAAACTGAAGGTAGGCGGGAGGAGAAGTTGACTGGAGACTGTGGCTCTTTAACTGGTCACGACAATTTTTAGTTTCAGCGGAAGTTTTTTTTCTCCACAATTATGGATAAGAGGGGAATTATAGTATTCATAGTTTCATTATTTTTCCCAGAGCTGCCTAATCTGCCTCTAGTTTCCTGTTTTTGAAAATGTTATGTTATTTTTTACTATCACAGAATTCTATTTTTGAAATTACCATTTGTCATATCTGTTTTACAATTATAGCTATTTTGAAGTCAAAGACATACAATATATAGTGTTCATATACAAATACATAATTTGTTCATAAATGTCATTATATGAGTGTGTGAATAAGCAATAATTTTAATTTGCTTATTTTTATTAAAAAAACTATATTATATAATACTCGTTACAAGTGTATTGCTCTTATAAAGAATGGAGTACAGCCTGTTACGTTAAATATTTTTTTTATTAGAGGTTACATATTTCAATAATAAAGTGAAAACCATTCTTTTGTTAATTTTAATTATATTCTTTTAAACACATTTTATTTTCATGTATTTTAAAACAATGTGACTTGAAATCGGCTAGAAATTATTTATGGATTTTTTTCTCATATTATTTAGTATAAAATCAAACTCTCATTTTCCCAAAATATGAAACAACGTATTCCGTTGTAATATCAATGCATCACCAATTGAATAATGATTATTTCACAAAAATAAATAATATGATAAACTAAAATCTCATCCCTTACCACTTACCCATCCCTTATCCCTTACCACTCACCTATTGTTAGAATCTAATTAAAGGCAACGAACTCCAGAAGATCGTATTACCAGTTAAAGCTAACGGCTAAGAATAGTTTTTAAGTTGAATGTTTAACTTTTAGATATTTAGATATTTTTCAACTCAGCTTATAATATGTACGGAAAATATTATTATTATAATAATAGTTAATCAATACATTTTTGATTATTAGGATCAAATAAAAAAACATAAATGATTTTAATAAATAAAAAATACCGGTTATGATCAATTATTTACATAAGTGAGCATAACTATTCAACTCTAGATTAAATTTACATTTGCATTTGCATTTCTCAAGTATACAATTAACGAACCATTAATGTTGGCCAAAATAGATACATTAGATATCTACTTGAAACAGCTATTTTACTATGCAATGGAACGCATTTTTAACTGGGATATAATCAATATTTAAATATATCAACTTTAAGGAAATTTACAAATTATGTTGCAATCTTTTTTTTTTTTTTAATGAACCAATTTATAATATTATGAATAATATATATATTACAAAAATATTGTTAATTGTTTTTCATGAAAAAACATTGTTCGTAAAGCTATACATTTTATAGTGTACTAAAATACTTGTATCTGTTAACGCATAAATTTAATATATTAAATTATCCATTTAATAAAAGCTTATCGATAACATGTGAAACACAATTGATGTTGCTACTTCTATTGATTACGAAGAATTTAATATTTTTTGTGAAAAATTCTATGTATTATATAATAATATTCTATAGAGTAAAATTATTATTATTATTTTTTTTAATTAACCCTCATTTAGTAGCTCTGTAAGTTACTATTGTTTAAATCAATGATTTCGATAAAAATATTGTAATGTTCTATACTTTTTTGGTATATTCAGATATTCAATTAGCGTACATTATAAAAGTAGTTAATGATAATATATCTATAAATTTCTGCTAAACGAAATTGATAAAATTAAGTTTATTTTATATAATTGAAAATACGTATCGAAAATGTAATAAATAATCAGAAAACATTTTAAACACCCACAATTTACTATATTTGATTAAATTATTATTATATATTTTGCGCAATAAAAATACTAAATTAATATTTGTGTAGAGTATATTGATATTATTGACTTTTGCTAACTTTAATAGTTCGTTATTGGTGATCGCGAGAAATGAAGATGACCAATCTATTTGAAGAATAGTATTGGAGAATCTATAATTAGCAATATAAAGAATATATAATTGAGATTAACTTAATAATTATTTAAATCTGGAATTCAGGTTGACTTTCATATCAATTAATTTATCAAAAAACTTATAAAATTATATACTTAAGTGTCTTAATTGATAGATAAATTAGCCTACGATAAAAAAACATACAATATACCATATGTAATAAGCGTAATTTAGTGGAGTATATTTTTAACAATTATACACTTATATTAGTGCATATTATATTAATATCTCACTGAAATTATATATTGTATAAACCTATTGAATATGACAGTAGAATTATAAAAATTATACATACTCTCTTATTTGTTTTATATTTGTTTTTATGTAAAATTATATTTTTACTAAATTTATGAACAAAATAATTTGATCTCGTTTGATCTTATTATGTTTATAAATTGTTACTTTTATTATGGATGTCAATGTGGAAATGGAAATGTATTGTTATATCATGTCTTAAGATTGTTGAAATACCACAATTCACAGATAAACAGAATAAAAAATAATACAATTGAACATTGAACATTAAAAAAGGCAATTTTGAGTTTTTAGAGAAGAGTGCGGGCATCCCGGTGCGCTTATGGCTTATGAATATACATGTCATTGCTTAACGTCCTACAACCATCGTTTAGTAAATTAAATAAAGCGCAGGGGCAGATCCAGTAAATGTTAAGGGGTGGTTCATTTTTTAGTTTATTTGTGGGATCCAGGGAAAAAGTGTTCGGGTTCGAAGCCCCCGAATTTTTTTTTAATACTTTAAAATAAAGCCAAAAATAACGACAAATTCTAAGGTGCGTCCGTATTTCTTGTAAAAGGTTTATTAAAGAATACCGAATAAAAGTTAAAATATTTGTTAAAAGAGCACTCTTTTTTGCCCGTTTAGGGGGGGGGGGGGGGGGTGGGGGGTTTAGA
>JAUZND010066327.1:0-17549 GCA_034780555.1 Coelogynopora nodosa | reverse complement strand
CCCCCAACAGGTAGCGGGTGAGCTCGGGTACCACCTCTCCGCAGAGCAGCAGATGATCGTTGATGTGCGTCTGTGGTGGCTGGATGTACACGCGGCCCTCGATGATGCGACACATGACATTCCGGCGGACCGTCACTGGGCAGTCGCCGGGGATGGTAAACTTGACGGTGAAGGGGACCTGTTCACCGCGGGGGCGGAGGGGGGTAGATGATTGCTCTCTGAGTTACACTAGATAGAAGCGGAAGTTTTGTTGGGCTGACTCCATAATATACACTACATGGTACCTACATGTATTTTTCTATAGTTTTCGATACAGTTTTGATAAGCGGCATTTTTCTAAGTAGGGCGTTTCATTTAAATAAATGGTGCATAATATTATACCCTCTTTAGTGATTTCCAAAAAAAACATTTTAAAATAATATATTTAAAAAATATAAGATGTGGACAATTATTAAGAACATTTTTATCTATTTGTCTTCCTAATTCTTTCTCTGTCGTCCTCTCTCCTGCTTTTTCATTGGTTCTTCAATTGTATTCTTATTAAATTGTAATCTATATAATATACTGTGTTTCTCCTATTGCCTATTTACTGTACTAGTACATTCCATCTTGATAATGATCTTTTGATGAGTTCGAAACGTTGACTTTATAATAAATTCCTTTTTAATTAATTGTTTTGTGTTTTTTTTATTAAGAACATGATATGTTTTATCATTTAGAATATATTTTGTAATTTGTTTTAATTGTATTATATTATATTTAATATTTATAGATTATGAAGTAAATGTGATAAATCTATAATACATAATTTTAAAAAAAACATTATATGCATAAAAGCAAAACAATTTTTAATTTAATATATTTACAAAATATGAAAATATTTATTAATCTAAGAATTTAAATGATGACAAATTTATTAAATTATTTCAAATTACAAGACGAAAATCTATACATTATGCAATCATATAAACAATTAGATAGCAACCATATTATGAATTTTAAAACTAAGTATTTTACAATAATTAATATATGTAATTAAACTTGATATACCAGCTGCAAACCTTTTATGTCACATAATAATAATTCCAATAAGATTGTACGCAGTAAACTATTAGAACTACACTAAGAAACATAATGAAAGAAATGAAAAATATTTTAAATAGTAGTTATTACATTTTTAGGCCCACTAGAAGCAGTAGTTTGTCGGTTATTTTTGTTTAATATAATTTGGCACTTTTAGGCATTTTTTCAATTAATTTTTTTGTTAATTGAAAGTTAATTTTTCAGTTAATCTCCCCATCACTCAAATTGGTTTGAAAGTAATCGGAATACTACTTGTTCAACGTAGTCAAAACCCTTGATCACATAATTTTCCAGACTCTTTCCATTTTCATCTCGATCGTTAGTATGAATAATACTTTTTTAGAGATGAGAAGGTATTAGCTCCTATTATATCTTTCAGTGTATTCAATTAAGACACTGAGACATTCGAAAAATAATATCGCAAATCATCACGTATTTTACAATCACAATACACGGCGTACACAAAATAGTAATTATTATAGTACATATATAAATATATATATATATTATTAACTTATTAAATTATTATCATTATTTTAACTGTTTTCTTTGAAAAAAATTGTGTAAATGCTTTTCCATAATGGCGTCTTTTTGTGTTATCTATTTGGGTGTAATTATAATTATATTATGTTGTATACCGTCTCATTTTAGCTACTTTTCTGTAAAGCGATTATTTTTTTTTCAATTTAATTGTTTTGAAAATAAAATATTTATAATTATAATATTTAAAACATATTTTCATCATAAAAAAACAAAAAATCGCTTAATAAAAAAGTATTTAAAATAATATAATTATGCAAAATAATGACGATTTATTCTAGCTGACGTTTTAGTATCTATAGTATGTATATGACGCAATTATCAATACCTTCTGAAAGGAGTTTGTTTTTAATTTATGAAGTAATAATATGTAATAAATAATAAGTAATAATGAATTTATGGAGTAATTTTATTAAGTAACAAAGTAATATTGTAATACTTTGGCCGCGTAAAATCAAACTATTATTTTTCGCTATTATTTACACATAAAAACAAATTTTAATTAAAAAATTTAAAAAATACTAATAGTAAAAATATAGTGCAAGGTTCTTGTTTAATTTGATACTCATTTTGTTTAAATTATGTATCACATCATTCGATTTCGTTTGTTGCGCACTATTTTAATAATTAAACTATTATTAAAAATTATTAACTAATTTGCAATTTTCTCGAAAACTAAAGGAAATCGTTACAAACTGAAAGGGCATAATATGTATTAAAGGTCATTGAGCATGAATGATTCCCCAGCATCTAAAAGTAACCGATTTGGCGCTCATTGAATAGATAGTATAACATCTCCCAGATAGGTGATTTATTATTCAAGCAATTTTTATCAGTAAATATTTCAGAATCCATATTATAGTGGACTGAAAAAAGTAAAGTAGTATTATTGTAGTAATAATATAGCTATAGTGAGGTCATATCGCCTTCACGAAACCCGAGCTTTTCCTTTTGGCTTTTCTAGGTATGTGAGTTACTATCTTTTTTAAATATCACCACGTCCGATCTCGCATAACAAATGTAGTGTTTTATGGGAGCGATATCTGCTTTAATCTAAAATTAAGATGGTGCACACTCTCCACCCCACGCATGGAAGCCCATAAATTACGTATTAAAACCCGCGTGTTTTACGGAATTATCAGCCTGACAAGAGATAAATAATTGTGTTGTTATTGAACCATGCAAATTCATGCAAACATTAATTCATTCATAATCAACCTCAAATAGAATGATAGTACAATCTGCTAACCTTTTTTTTACTCACCAGGGAATGTAAGACACACATTCGTGTTTTTTTAAAAATTTAGTCGAACTATACGGATGTAGAAATTTAGATGAACGATATAGACAATAACAAATGTCTTAACTGCACTATTCATATAGTGGATAGTAGGCCTATATTTCCTATGTATATAATAATACAATCCACATCAAATTGTATAATTACCGTTTAAGTTTATATAACCTGTAAAATATTTGATAAAAATATGACCGTTCATTTTATATAACCAACAATTTGATTCATTCACAAAAATGATAATTAATTTGCAGAAACCATAATACGCTATCGAATTAATATATAATATGTTTAAAATCGGCCGCAAAGAATATAACAACAAGGTCAAACACTAAAATCGAAATCCAATAAAGGTCTAGTTCCCTCTGTAGAAGAATATACAGAAGAATATGCCGCCAAGCAAGTTTCATTCACGAGATGGCATGTGATCCAGGAGATGCGTATGGCCCTCGATCAGATTTTATTCAACACTGTTTTTACCTCTTTTTAAAAAAACGAAATCAAAGCAGGAATTTCTTAAACACAAATAATCGGAATTAAATTGCAAGTAACTGCAAAAAAGTTCTCAGTTGTTCAACGTGTCATTGGTATACATAAAACGAAATACGAAAACAACACGCAATAAATTGTTGTTTGTTATAGCTTTGTAAAGAATATTTGTAGAGAGTTCTAAATGATATGAGATCCTCCGCCTTTCTGAAGATGGCCCCATCATAATCTATGTTCAAATGCTTCTTTCAGATTAAATTGAATACATTTTTAATAAATTTTATAAGGAAGGGTATTATAAAATGTATTATCCAATAAAAAATAATAATACCATAATATAGCATAAACGAGGTGACTATTAAATTTAAAAGTTACAACACTTATTAAACAACTAATTAACCATTAAAATAATTGTTTAATATATTTTTACAAAAAAAGGTAAGAAATGTGTTAATTTGGAAATCAAGGTTTAAAAGTTATGTTTAAAAAGGCAATAAATATTTTTGATTCCAGAAATTGCTTTAATAGTTTGGTAATACATCGAATGACACAAAAATATCATATACTATAAAAATGTATACTGCTTTAAGAATTTTAAAGGAATTTCGAGTCATTTTTGTCTGACATTCTAAAAAAGAGAGTAGTTTTCTAGTCAATAAAAAAATAACATTTTAAATTGTAATAATTTAACCCAAAAAATCACGGCGCTCGTGAGAACAAACACCGCTATAATAGCAACTCACCCGAAGGAAGTCCGTGACAGCCATGAGTCGGTCTCTGGCCCTCTTGGCCACTGGATCGTCCTTCTCTCCCCTCTCCAGCCACACCAGCAGGGAGGGTCGCAGAGTGAAGAACCTGTCGGCCAACCAGGCCGGTCTCTGGGGGGTCGCTGGGGGGGTCACTTCCACTGATTCCTGGATCACATTGTCCAGCGTCTGTTGGGAGGGAGGGGTGGTGCACGGGTGGAGACTTTATGACGTATTGTTATGCAAAATAATGTAAAAATAAAACAATAGGCAAAAATGCGCTTTAACATTTGTACTCAAACAATAAAGTTTTATTCTATAATAATAGTATCCATCATAAAGTTACATTTAATACATTTACAAACGTCAGGACACGAGTGAACTGTTGAACAGTATCTATTAATTATTTGTACCTAATAGAAATGGCAAAAACCAATTAATTAATGTAAATTAAAATATTGCATTATTGATTAATATATTAAATTAACTAAACATAATAAATACCCTTTTAACAATTTAAAAACCATGTTCATTAACATTCACCTATAAGTTCATAATATAAGTTTATAAGTATAAAAGAAAATTAGAATTAGTGAAAAAACAGTAGTTGATTAAATAATATGCACAATTTCAACAGTTAATTAAATAAAGTAGGTAGCACAGATGAAATAAGTAAACAAACTCAGCACAAAACAAGCTTGTTGTAGCAGACCCAAATTAAAAAATATGATAACGTTGTCTTGGTAACAATAAATCACATAATTTAATTTTCCTTCTAAATATATTGTACATTATCGTCTCAATATATAAATATACCTTATTTTAATACATCTTATGTTACTAGGGACTTAGATCAGAAAAATATAGATAAAAACATTAAAAGCATATTATTACAACAATACAATTTATTGATTTCCGTAACATGATTAAATAGGTTAAAAGGATGAAATTAAAACAGAATAAATTATTTTTAATATACTATGGTGAACCAAAAACAAAAAGTCTGGATACATAAAAACTTTTTCCTAATGTAGATGTGTCAATGGTTCTCTAGTAATCAGTTGAATAAAAGTGTTCGCTTCACGGATGTGTCTGTGTGTGTTTTGTTCAGCAATGAAGCTTTGTTTTACATAAACGGGGTGAGGTAAACCGACAACAATGTTCGGTACTGGTCACAAACGAATCCGCATTGAATGTAGCCTTCAACTAGCAAGGAGCGAAGAATATCATGCTTGGTGTGGTTTTAGGAAAGCACATAATGTTGGGATCGTTATTTGCTAATGTAACGTAACTGGTGAGATATACCTAGTCATGTTAGGCGATCAGTTGATTCCAAAACTAAACGAGTTAAATGAAGGCCTCCATGAGTGGTTCCAACCCAACATGATGGGGGTTCTGCTAATAACGCCAGAGATATAAGAGAAGGATTGAATGACAATTTCCCTAACCAAATTGAGAGACATGGCGATGTTGAGCGGGTACCTCGTTCTCCAGATTTGAATCACCTAGAATATTTTATCCTTGGGTATGCTCAAAGAGAAAGTGTATTCAATGAAGATCAGATATATAAATCTTCTGGGGGAAGACATCTTAAATTAATTTGCTCAAATTGACGGAGATAAGAAGCTATTGCATCGTGTTCATTAGAATTTCACAAAGCGTGTTGAACTTTGCATTGCTAATGGAGGAAAACGTCATATTGGATACACTATTCATTAAATAAAATTATTAATATGATTGTTTATTAATTACTGTACGTAATATGTGTATGATTGTATTAACGTACAAATATATATTTAATTTTTTTAATTATTTCCTATGTATCCAGACATTAATTAAAAATAATTACAAATATATTAATCATCACTAAATCATTTACATCCATGTATACGTTTTTACCTCTTTTTTTGACGATTACTAATAACTATTATGATTAAATATATTCAAGAAAACAAAAATGTTCACTTCATTTTTCCCCTATCTGCTGAATTACAATCAGAACATCTTTCTCGATACAAATATGTACAGCTAACCAAATAATATATATGATTATAGAACAAATTATATATTTAGAATTTCCATGAAAAACGATACCATAATGTTCTCAATTAATAAGGAATATTTAACTTAATAATATAAACTTCCGGCGAAGTAGACTTTCAAAGCGCCTAGTGACTCAAGGGTTAATATAATTATCAATCGCAATAATCAGTTTAAAAGACTCTTCGCTCCGAGGGTCCTAAATCCTCCGTCACTTCTTGTTTTACTCTCGTGCTTGAAGCATTTTTACATGGATTGTTTACGGTTTTCCTTCACGCTTCTTCAGTTCTAGCGTGGTATGCTTTCAAACATAGCTTTTTTATCTTTTTATGTACGCAGGCATGTCTGTTTCATTACACAATTAATGTGGGATTTTATTAATTTCCCCCCCGTTTTGACCACCGTTTTTGTTCTTATATTTATATTAATGTTTAGTGTCTCTGGACATCACTGCCAAACTTATATTTTAACTTTAAAAAAAATGACTAGACTAATCTTTACTTGCTAGATGATAATTCTTTTGGTTTAATAAAATTATTCAAGTGTTATACACCCAGTAGTATATATTGATGTTGTTTTAACTAAACATTTGTTAGTAAACAATGTATGTTGAACGAAGTACGGATAATACATTATATAATAATATGTAAATTAAATAGATCGCATAACAGTTAGTCCATCGACAACAAACAAACATTAGTACCTAATAAATATTAAATACCATAATCTTATAATGGTATAATATAGATAACACAGTTAAGTAAGGTTCTGTGTAGGCCCACACCAAATCGTCATCATTACTAAACCTCGGTGAAATCAAGCAATTCTACGTGATCGACTATATTATATTGTGACGTAAATAAATAGAAATGTCAGACGGCTATATTTGGAGAATTCTCTCCTCTATTGATAAATCGATAGCTATAATATGCATTCCCATAGAATAATGACATATACAAGTAGGTTTGTAGTTGAAATATTAATCGTAAATGATAAATACATACAGCTAGGAGGATATTATGTTGTAGAGGAAATATAACATTTAAATATCTAATCCATAATTGAATTGTGTGGCAATTAATGAGAAATTTGAGAGCACTGTAACATTTCGGGAATATTAATTAATTAAATATTTCATTTATACAGAAGAAACTGTTTCTGGCTGCAGATGAAATATGTTGTCTCATTTCTGTTTAAAAATAACATTCAACAATAACATATAATATTGTAATGCTATTTATTAATTGAACATTGCTCATCAAATAAATAATTACATTATAATATATTAGAAAGGACATTATATGCATCGGCTGATAAACTTTATATCACAGAAAGCATAGTAACTATTTCATTATTACCAAGAAATAAAAGATTCCACAAAAAGATACTTCCATCATCACTATGTAATAGAAAATTGTAATATTGTCGTTTCTATACAACCCTTTAGACTCCAAACAGATAAATTATAATGAAATCCATTTATTAAATGTCAAATTTTGACGTCAAATTCATTACAAGAGTTTAAAAGTACTTTGCCTATACATACAGCCTGATGAAGCCACGTTTATTATAAGTGAGACAGCGCAATTCGTACTCTTGCAAGTCGACCTCAAAGTACACTAAACATTTTGTTAAATCTACAACACGCACTTTAGTATACTGTAGTTTGTTACTACATTGGTTATGAATAGTATTCACGAAAGTATATAATTATTATCATCCATTATTGCAAAATTTACAATTAAATAGTTTCAATACATTTATTTCTAGGTCAATTAAAAGCTCACTCCATAAACCAAAAAACCTACACATATTCACCCAGACGATTCATACAGGCGTTGGGATGCAGCTAAATTTGTAGCCAGCATGTTAAGGTATGTAGTAGTTACTACATATTATTATCCCCCCATGAAAAAATGTTAACTTAGTGTCCATAATATACGCTATGCTAAACCTTTTTATACACAAACCCACTATATTGTAGTATTGCCAGTCTACTTTTATCAGCTTAAATTGGGGAGTAAAGGGTATAAGAATAAACCTTTCTCGACAAAATGTTAGAATCTAATATTTAAATAATGTTCGAAAATTGCGCTAAGATAATTAATGATGTGACTGATTTAACGCTTAACAGTTTTTTGTAAGGCACCTCACATTCCAATATTTGATTTTTTGCGCCAATTTTCTGAAGTTAAAAAACTTTTCAAGAACTTCAAAGACATGATATCATAATTTGCATATTTTACAAAGACATAATTTCATTTTCCAAACAGATGTTAATAAGTGGACATTCTTTCTATTTACTATTTTTTAAGCAAAATATGAGTAATGCTTTAATATACTCTCTTTAATATATATTATTAATATTATATAATATGATAAATATTATTAATCATTAGAGCTTTAGAACAATAGCATAACGGACAAACAATCCCATTTGATATAACTAAATATCCCGAAAGTATCATAAGGAGTGATCCATATCATTACAAACGATTGGGTGGTTCAGGCTTTTGTTGTTATATCTGCATTATGAAGGTGGGGTGGTGGTTTGGCCAAAGTGTTACAATAACGCTAGTGAATTTTTTTATAAGACAACGGGCCACAAAGCTCAATCCCAAGCTTGGCTTTTAACAATGCAAATCTATTTGAAAAATGTCAATAAGGCGCAGCGCAGCTAATAATCGTGTTTTACATAATATGTAAACATATTATGTTGACAGAAATTTTTTTATTAAATATGTTAGTTTACAGCTATTATTAATAATATTGTAATTCAAAAATACAACTAAACCTTACGTTTCTATAAATGGGAAAATGTTTATTTTGATTTTTAAAATAAAATTCAGTATATTTACGGGTGGATCATCAATCAAAGCGTTATATAACGGGATGGGTGGGAGGTGGTTTGGTCTGGCGTTATATAAGGGTGGATGCGTTATATAATAATATAATATTGGATCACCCCTAATAAGGATAACTCGTATAACGTAATGCCGCGAACGTACGGGGAGGCGGATGGTGTCGACGAGAAGGCTATAATTGTCGGTGGAGAATGTGGCGGTGTAGTGCGGCAGAAGACCCAACTGCTGGCAGCTGTAGGCCAGTAGCGGGACCTGACTTGTGGCGAATAAGCTCCGATACTCCTCCGATGACCAGCAGAACACCTATCAGTCAATGCAATACGTCTTCGATCACTGATCTGGCACGTTAATGGTGAATAATAATAATAATCAAAATTCGATTACTACACGGATTACTACAAGTCAATACCTTAATTATGGAATCTAAACTCATTGTAAACGTTTTAATAACTGTCAAAATGATCACGACATAAACGTATAAAATTATAAATTATTTAAAATTAAATATAATAAATATATCTGAGGACTCAAATTGAATCAAAATAAGTATTTGTTATTATGATATATTCTGAGATAATGGTAATTTAAACTTGAAACTAGAATAAATTATTATTAAAACATAACATTAAATTATTTCAAATATTTCCACTTCAAATTATTTAGCATAAATTATTAAAAATTATAAAAGCATACCTACATATGCAACATATTTAATAAATCAGTTAAATATATACGATATTTATTATCTAAATATTAATTAGGTCACCAAATGTATTACTATACAAATATAAAATCAAAACTTCTTAATTAAGTAATGGCAATAATTTGGACAAATGGAACATGTTTATCAAATTTTTTAATAATTTATAAATCATATACATTAAAGTATTAAACAAAAAAGTAATTTAATTAAATTAATTATATAAATAGCTTTAAATGATTAATTAATTTTATTTTAGAGTTAATATATCCTGGCAATAATTTAGACAAATAAAACATATATATCACATATATATAACACATATATATAAATCATATACATTTAAGTATCAAACAAAAAGTAATTTAATTAAATTAACCATATAAATAGCTTCGAATAATTAATTTATTTTATTTTTCTGTAAGGTATAATCGAACGGAATAAATGCGTGTTTACGACTACATTATACACATGAAACAATGAAACAAACACCATCGGCAGCCTTAGACCATATTATTTATAAAATGGTATTACAAATAAAAAGTATGCAATATCAGAACTGTATATACCTGTAGCGGAATTTAAGTATTATTTAAAAGAAACCCACGCAATTTGAAGTAATAGTAATATAATATAAGCGACCACTGTTAAAAATAGCATAATAATATAATAAACACACAATTCCAAACTGATAAGTCCGCTTTTTATTCATTCATTCATGCCAATATGATCCGTTTCCTGTATTGAACAATTATTAATTATACACAAGTGATCATTTCCTAATATATCACGCACCACGCATACAAACATTTGCTTGTGGACACTCCATACTCGCGCTCCACTGTCACTAGTGGATTATGTCACAATATGTATTATAGCAACCTATTGGTATCTTATTTCCTCCTCCACCCGCTCTTCATTCTGCATGTTCTGCATCCTAGCCCAGTAGTCCTACGTGGTGGATCATTCATCGCATTGTCACTGGAAGGTTAACATCAAAATGACAAACACTCAAAACACTAGTTGACTTTCTCAAGGAGCGGTATTATGAACATGATTTAACTAAAGGTAAATATTGCAAATCTTAATAAATAGATTTGCGAACCGTAATTTTCCTTTAGGCTGCAATTTAGTGTCCAAAATCAAATCGTACGGATTATATCTCCAACTCCGCCCACCAACATACTACAACCAGCCCACCTCATCACTCCTGGCCCGCCACTGCCCATCCAAACAGGGCAGGATCCTGGCCGTCTGCAGCAGCTCCCCGCCACAAGGCTCTCCCCGCCTCAACCTCTCCTCGTCTCCCTCCAACGTCCAGGCGAGCAGGCCCGAGTACCAACTGGACAAGAGCGGGTCCCTGGCCGCAGCCGAAGTGGCTGGCGGCAGTAGGGAGGACTGCAGGTCGAGCAGTGTGGACAGCGGAGGAAACACCGAAACCTGGCCGGGCAATCAATACGCGAGGCTAGTATAGTTTAACTGGACAGACTGGCTGCCCGCTCGACAGGATTTCCTGACGCTTATGTCCTATAAAATTACAGGCAGTTTTCAAATGAGTTTTTTAATAACAAAAAGTTTTTTTGTGACTATATATAAATATATTAATTAAATTAGTTGTGCTCACTGACTAGCTGAATATTCAGCTAGTCAGTGGTTGTGCTACACTAATTTTAGCAATAAGCTATTTATTAGGTCCTTGGTTTGTGAAATTCGAATTAACTTATATTTACAATAAATTATTAAAAATAATCCCAAAACTAGGAAAAATCTTAACTAGAATGGAATAGATGGAATGTGAGAGAATGTTTTACAAAATATTTGAAAATATGAACAAATGCCACCGGTATTCATTAGTATATTGTATGTTGCATACAGTTAATTATAGAAACAACAATAAATTTAGCAATTATTAACACGTACAAGCCGGTAGTAGCACAAGTAGTATCAGCCATAAATAGTATTCGTAATATGAATTCTATGGAAGTTGATCTTTAAATGCGATCGGCTTGAGCCGTTTATTATCATTATGTATATTTTTGTTACTTAACTAGTTTTTCTATTTTAAAGCAGTCTCAATAAGTTCTTGAATATCTAATTTTAAATTTCAAGAGCTTTTAAAACAATCAAAGAGCGCGAGAACCATCTTGTCTTTGAACTATTTATACAGTCAGTGCATTACCTGCAGAACATCTACGAAAAACGACTTGAGCTTCTTCTTATAATGGACCTCGAGGGGATGAATCACGAACTGGTCACGACAGGCCGCCTTGAGTACTTCGTGGTCGAACAGCGAGGAGGGATCCTTCCAACAGACCGCCTGACGGGCGACAAATCTCCCGCTGTCCCCCCCCTCTAGGTGGTCCTGATGGGGGATGAAGATGCCCGACACGGCGATGAAGAGCGACTGGATGAGCGTGGGCTGTGCGCCGGCGTAGCGGTTGTAGAGAGCGCGATAGAGGGCGCTGACTGCCCTCGGGGAGACTGAGACAGTGGGCCGGGTGACCAACTGGTTGAAGATGGCGGTCAGCTGCCAACAGGTGGAGAGAGAGAGTGGGGAGTGTTTAGCCAGGGGGTGCCGATAATGCCGAGGATGAGGACAATGAAGAAAAAGCAGAAGAGTGTGTTTTGTATGTATGCTTGATCTGGCGAATGGTTTCGGGAGGGTGTGGCGTGATAATAGAAATTCAATTAAAGTATGAATAAATAAACACCTCTCCGTGAAATTAGCCGACACAAAAATATAACAGATAAATAATACTTAAAATAATATGAGTAAAGAAATCAATACGTTTCTAATGTATATATTCAGTGAACTTAATATTTTAAATTAAATAGAAGTGAAACAGAAATATGAAAAACCAAAACATCGGTAATATAAACACTACAAAATGTTAACTCGTGATTTTGTTTTTCATCTTTCGAATTCGCTTTTATATATAAAACATTTTCTTACCTGAAGAAGAATTATATTCGGTTCGTATTGTCATATTTACCTGTATTTAAGTATATATATTTTACAACGGTTAATTTTACCGATAATTGTTTATGTATCTATAGATAAATATAGTACATTTAATTAACAAAAAATGAAATCCAAATTCATAGGTGGAGAAACGAAACGTCAAGTGTAGAGGATAATGTTATCAACGAAAACACTTAAAAAATAATGGATACTGCCTAAACCAGCGCACAAATATTTTAAAAGTTTAATCTTATAAAAATGTTCTATTCGAATAAATTCCGTTAATCGAATTTTCTTACCACATTCTTAATCAAATTAAATGTAGACATATATTTCGTATATTATTTTAAAAAGTGTATTTATATTTTCATGGTGGAATGGTTTAAATATTATTTATATAATATAATTATATATTATTGTAAATATGAGGAAAGAACGCGGACTAGTGAGTTTATATGAATTAAAGATAGCTAAAGTAGCTGTATGTGCCCAGTTAATGGTACATACTAGCTGTAATTTTAGTCAATGATCTTAATTGCATTCATCTAAAAATATCCCATTCGCCTCAAAAACTTCTTGTGTAATTAATTGCCTGTTAAAATCTTATAACAAAATTTGAAAGACATCTGCAACGACACACAACCCAATGTAAACATAACACAGTGTAAAACCCACGTCGAGATGACCCGAGGAGGAATTCCTCAGGAAGCCCAACACATCCAACAGCTCAGGCGTCACCTCGGAGACGTCCAGCGCCGGCCGTCGCAGCAGCTGGAGCAGCCTGAGCTGGGAGGAGGAGGAGGAGGAGGACTCGATGTGCAGCCGGCAGGGCGGGTGACAGCCGGTGTCCTCCCCCAGCCACACGGAGGGCATCCAGCACCATCGGCGGGAGAGTTGGGCGACCCAAGTGGCCGGGATGGAGGTGAGGGTGGCCGGGGCGGACGCGTGGGCGCGCAGGATCACCTTCGACCTTCTGCGGTAGGAGAGATGGGGTGTTGAAAATGGGGAGTTGATTCACTAGAAGGAACCGCTTGGCTTAAACTGTAAAATGTTTCAATGAACCAATACTATTCATATTGACAAAATCTTATAAATATCGATCCTTACAATTATATTACTATGTTAATATTACTATGTTAAATATTATGATTTTCTGAAAACATCAGACAGGTGAAATATATATATTTTATGAAAATAAAAACAATAACTAATAGTTTAAATAATAACAATTTCCAAAGCAATAGTATATTATCCTAAAATCCTAGTATACAATACACAGACCATGTGATCTAAATATGTTTATCCAGCTATAAAAGCTGACAATTTGTTTAGTAAAATAATAACAACGTGGTAATATTTTGCATAAAAAGAAATAGTAAAATAAAGTATTTTTTATAAGTAGAAACATTATTTTGCGAAATGTACTACAATATTATAAAACTCCATATCATAATTGTCAAACTATTTGTAATAAAAGTAACGATCTGACATTACCAATAAGTATAATTTCTTTAAATATCAGGTCTATTTTCAGAAAATACAACCAAATGTTTCTTATACAGTTTCTCTTAGGCGCTTGACGCTGGTTGTGTCTGATTAGGTTAAAAAGGCACTGTGTCTGATGAAGAACAGAATGGACAATAATTACAGGACTAAAGTCTGGCAGAACAAGCTCCTATATAACATATAGTCGATGTATAATGCTACAATTACGATGTCTCACAGATAACTATTTTTAGTGTCAATAATTGCATCCCAGGAAATACAATTACAGATCATTTGGTCACATTAAGAAACTGACATTTTTGTCTTGAGCTATGGTAACAGCACCCGATAACTTTGTCAAATTACAATATTATTAATTTAAAATATATATCACATAATATGAAGATATATCAAATTATTCAATTATAAATGAATAGTCTATCAATTGTTATTTTTATTTTGGTAATATTTTATGCAGCGGTTAACTTTACAGAGTGGCTTATTTATTTATCCTTTTACTTTACACTGAATGACAAACATCTTTGAAACAAAACATAAAATTAAATATTTAAAAATACTAATTTCAGAACCTAGAAATTGTGTTAATATGTATTTTTGCTTTTTAACTACACAATTATTATTTCACTTGATAAAACCGCAAATGTTACATAAAAGCGTTCCAAATCTATATATAATATATTTATTCTATTTAATGGTGTTAACAGTTTGTTATTTTAAATTTAATATAAATAATTGTAACATTGCCATTTATCTAATACGTACTAATAATAATTACTTTTCTTCCTTTTTTTTGTAAATATCAGTTGTTACACGTGTTTTCTATATGATCCGGCCTGTCCCCAATTATTCTTCTGCCCTTTTGGTTTTGAGAGACTGTCTTTTAAATCCACAGGTTGACTTGCCATCTTTTCACTGCAGGCCTGTTTTACATAGAGTACAAGCTATGTTTGGATTGTAAATTTTTTTATTAATAATATTTTTGGTTTGATGATAACTCATTCCTTTTGTTTGACCTTTCTGGATTTTAGTCATGAATTCTAGTTATCCTTTAAACTATCCTGATATTATAAAATTTTGTTTCTTATTTGACAGTCGCTTTGATAATTCCTGATTCTTTTTTATTTCTATTTTTTATTTTGTTTTTATGGTGATGTTAAGGATTTGAATAGAATGCATCCATTTATTATTAAAACTAGTTCATAATAATAGTTTTGAAGTTATGTAATTATGAATTATATATTTTAATTTATTTAAACTATATATTGGCAAAAAATACAATATTATTTATTAAATAAATGTAAATATATCCGAGTCATACAATGTAAGATTAAAAATCGAACATCAAGAGATACTTTATAATTCTATTTAAATTAAAATAAACAGTAAAAAGTACGTTCTGTTTATGTATAATTACTACGTTGCGTTAATGAAATATATAAATACGTTAACATATTTATGATTTTTTATTATAAAAAAATTAATAAATAACAATCTCCGATAATATTCATCAAAAATATTTACATAAGTGTTTCAGAAACTATATATTTTTAATTTGATACATTTAAAAAAATGAATAGCATGCATAAGATTGTCAATTCTAAACAGGTTGTAAAAAACAATTAAAATACATATATTACTTAAAAATAAGACAGTAGTAGATGTATAAAGTTGTGATGTATAAATAAAGAGAATTACAAACATTTCATTACAAAAATTACAAAACACATAATATTATATAATAGAATATTTCTTTCTAATGATGGATGAGCCGTAGATCAGTGGCAGAGCTATGAGCCATAAGCATTCTCAAACGATTACCTAAATATGGGTATACTATCACAGGCTGCTGGTTTAATTCGACACTCATCTTTTACTGATCATAGCGTTAACTATTCAAAATAATATGACAAATTATTTTTAAAATTCCAAATAAAATATTTTCTTAATTGTTTATAAAATTCATAACTTTATAACGGATAAATAAATATTATCCATTAAAATGAAAAATTAAATCTTATCAACTAGAAAAATATTTCCTTAAAACCATTATGTACTTTTTACATCACGTTCTTTTTATATATAAATAAATTGTGTTAATGATATACTAATATACATACAATAGTGATTTCATAAGTTTAATCAAATAATCAATTATTATTTCAATTCAATCATTAATTTAACATAGGCCTATTATATAAATTAATATAATGAAAATTGAAGCCCATGAATCAATATTTTAATAATAAAATTAACGATTATCTGTAAATAAAATTAATAATTGTTAAATATATTTCTTTCTCCTAGAACTGAAATAACATATTATTTCGTTTTATAAAAACTAAATATTTTGTATTATTATGGAATTTGCTGTTGAAAAATATAAATATGTTTACATATTTATGATTATTTTATTATAATTGAATTAATAATTATCAATCTGCCTTAATATAGATTAAATATTCACGAAAATTATTTACAACAATGTTACAGAAACTAATTTATTTAATATAATACAATGTACACTTAAAAATACAACGTATTATAAGATGGTTAATTGTACATGTATTTTAAAAACTTATATTATTTACAAATAAGTCAGTAGTATAAGTATAATAATGTGATATATAAATAAACAAAGTTACAACTATGTCAATATTGGCTAAAAACATAAATACTGGAATATTTCCTTCGATTAAACGGATGAGCCGTAGATAAGTGGCCGAGCGATGAGACATAAGCTTTCTCAAACGATTACCTAAATCTGGGTATCACAGGCTGCTGGTCTAATTCAACCCTCATCTTTTTAATGATTATATTAATTAAAGGTTTTGACTATTTAAAAATAAGCATTATGACAATTTGTTTTAAAAATTACGAAATATACATTTTTTAATAGTTAATAAAATCCATAAGTTCATAATAGATAAATAAATATCCTTTAAAATAAATTCTTATAAACTAGAAAATTAATTCCGTAAAAACTATTTCAAATACTACATACTTTTAACATCACATTATTTTTATGCATGAATAAGTTGTAATAATGAAATACTAATATACTTACAATAGTGACTTTCACTTAAATGAAATAATACTAAATATTAATTTAATGAAAATGCAAGGTATCAATATTTTAATAATAAAATTATGGATTACTTTTATATAAAATGATTTAGTAGTATAGGAAGTGTCGATTCGACCACACTTATAAATAGATTCATGAGTCATGGCTAAAAATAGACCATACCCCCCCCCTTCTTTTTGCATAAATAGAGACGACTTCACTGTTTAAATTCATTCTGCTCCAAGCTCTTGCCGTGTA
>JAUZND010066326.1:14697-39880 GCA_034780555.1 Coelogynopora nodosa | reverse complement strand
CATGAAATACTCCGTGTTACACTCCCCGCCCCCCCCTATATATTCCTGTAGTATATATTCTTGTATTAACCTACATTTGCGCATGTCATTTGCAGAATAAAGCTCTTATTTATTATTTATTTATTTTATGAAGAGAAAAACATACATGGGTTATCATGTGGCTATGTTCTGCAATCAAAGACATACCGAAACAACTCAAAGAGATATTCTGTCGTGACAATCGCGAACACAGAACTTGGCAGACTAAAAGACAAAAATGCCGACATACAACATAGATAGGACATTCGCCGAGACGTAAGAAATGAACATGCATATGAAAGAGGACCAAAACATGACTAACAAACGGCCAGCTCAGTTTTACACCTCAGATGTACTGTGAGTGGATGGTATTGTAGTGAAGATATCACATTTAATAATTTTTAGAAAATTGAAATATATTTATTAAATATTTCAGAAATTATATATAATATATTGCCGTCATATTTAGCGCAATTCTGTGATATTTGTTTATTTTTTGAAATAATATGTTCAAAATTAAATAAATGTATTAATCTCAAAAACAGATTATTTTTTCCACCATGTAAACTCATAACTAAAATAACGTTCTCGCATGTAATGTAGACAGTTACAAACATTTAATTTTTTTTTTTTTACCATTAAGTGCACTTTTAACTATACGTATATTTAGTATTAATTTGGAATTTTACAACTTAATTATATTGGAATGCTTCAGCTATATAATGTTTTCAATTAAAGTTTATATTATATGCAAAAAAATATATTAAAAACTACTTTAAAAATATTATATAATTGCCCGTTGTAAATATCTAAGCAGAAAAATATTTACTTGTGATGGACAGACCAGGTTGTAAATAAGGAATACTTAATATTATTAATGGTTTACTTAAGACCTACTGGGAAATCCCGATTATCTTCTCTGCAGTTCTCCGGTTGGTTGAATTCGTAACCAAAGTTGGCGTATATTATTTTCAATTTGCTATTCACCGGACAACCAATTTCTAGAAAAGTCATGTCACAAACGAAAGCCGTAATTGGTTCATTAATTATTACACTTTGAAATGTATCATTTGGGGCACATATTCCACTAGATGATCCATCTATTGTAAAACCATCTCTTTGACAACCAAATTTGGCAACTGAGTACAACCCGAAGATAGATGTTTTGTCTTCATCGTCAATTTTGGCAGACTCAAGTTTCACTAGCCCATTAACCATGGGAACTGAACATGTAGCAACTGAAAAATAGTATATTTCGACAGATTATAAAGTAGTAACAATAAATCTTAATTCATTTAACTATATCAAAAATAAAACGTTATAATATTATAGCAACATGAAATTAATTCATATATATTTAATAATATTTAAATCGATTAAAGCATAATGGTCTTACAGACACACTCCGGTTGAACACCAGACCAAGTTGAATTTTTTGTGCAGAATCGGACACCATCTCCCAGAAGATAGAACCCTTTTTTACACTCATAAGCAGCAAGAGAGCCAACAGCTCGCTTGTAGAAGACATTTCCGTTCATTGGTGCTTGTAATTCTGGGCAGATATTGTCTACTTCTGGAATCGACAATTTATATTTATATCTAACTTAGTCCTGTTTTAGATGTTATTGATGTCAATTTAATAAGCTAAAATATATATAATATGTGTCAACTATTCATTTATTTCAAATTTGTTATACATTTAGATATGAGATAATAAATTTTTTAACATATGTCTTTCGTGCATTGTTGAATGTTTATTGAATATTATCGAACTGCCTGTTTGAATGTTTTCCTGTATAAAACATGTTACACATTTCACATTAAATAAATAAATAAATAAATAAATAAATAAATAAGAATTTAAAAAAATGTAAGGGTGAATATAGATACAATTTAGTTCTTTACATTATCACTTAATTTTTTTAATCTACATACTTAATACATCACGAATTCTTGGAAACCATTAAATAAATAATTAAGATGACAACCATACATCAAAACAAGCATTTTAATTGCTTTTAGTGCAAACGAAATGTTTCCAGGTATCAGTCAACATAAGGACAACTGATAAGGACAACATATTTTAACACTTTTTATTAAAGAAAAAAGAGAGAAAGACCAATAAAAAATACTTTAATTAAAAAAAGAAATACATGAAAATAGAGAATAATATAACACATTCCACGCAACAATGTCATAATAACTAGTGCAGTAAAAGTACACAGTCAATAGCATATGTAATATGTATAGCCTGATACCGTGTTACAGAAATTGTTTATCAACAAAAACGTGTTACAGGTTAAACAGTGTTTAAAAATAAAAATTCAGTTTTCTATTTAATTATGATGCGTTATCTTTAGTTTTTTCATGAATTTGTCTGCGTTAAATGAGGTAAAATAGTACTTAACTGTATAAACTTATCTAGACTATATATAAGACATACATTATATTCTATGCATAGATTACTTATAGTATGCTATGACGTCACAGTTCACTTTAAACAAAAACAAAAATATTATCTGGTCTTATTTTTTTGTTGTCAAATAAATGTAAAATTATTTTATTATATACAATATAATTAATATGAGTTAAAAGGTCAACGACTCAATATTCCGTCTGGAAACTAAACTATTAAAAATCAACATTATACACAGATTCAAATTTAAAAAAATAAAATAAAATTCACTTCTACACCAAAATGAACCTACATTCTTTCTCAACCTTCTACATTCTACATTCTACAACCTTCAACATGCTACAACCTTACACTCTTTCTAAAAGTCCGTCTGGTCATAGGCCATTTATTTTTATACCAAAACGGTTTCAAAATGGTTTACCGTTTTTTTAAATTAAGTTAAATAAGTTAAAATATTCTTACAAATGTACCTTGGCAAAATGTGTCGGTTTCAAGTCTGTAGATCAACTCATCGTCATCATTTTTGACGATTATACAGTGTCCTATGCCGGATCCCTCAACTTTGAATCCACTATTGCATGTTATGTTGAGCTCTTCGCCCAAACTGCCGTTCGCAACAATTCCATTTTCAAGTGGAAAATTGACGCAGGCAGCTGCAGCAGATAAGAACAATCATCACAGACTATATGTACACACATATACAACTTTAGTGAATAGATTTCAAGATGTTTTCAATTATAATATGAAACAAAATAGTTGTTTGTTGCAAATATTACATAATAAATTTATTATTTACCGTTTATAAATAACAATTACGACCTATGCTTCAGACTAAATGTAATTATTAGGAATAAGTGTTATAGTATATTTTGTTAAAGTTTAATTCCTTAAATATAATATAAAACTCAGAAAAAAGTATAAATATGAAGTCTGAAGAAACCCAGTATTATTCTTTTTTCAAATTGTAATAAAATAATTAATATACAGTATCAAGTACCTTTTTATGATTTATTTGATCAATATTTGCTTCTAAGTTCAATCTTAAAAAACTTCTATTTTCAATACTATGAATATGAGTTAATAAAACAATAAAATGTTATAAAATAAATATAAATTGCCATACTTGAAAATTGTCCCTCATATTCAGTAACATTCCATTCAGCAAAACCTCCTTTTGAATTACATGCAATCGTTAGCGAAGTCTTATTAGCAGAAATCCAATATCCCTCGTTAGCTTCCAGTCTAGCAATGGTTGACGCGGTATACATGGACTTGAAATATCTTCCGAGGCCCCGACTGTATTTTACACGATAGTGTTGGACAGCTTTAATTGCTGGGCAACGGAGAGCTGATAGATTATTGAAAACATAAGAATAATATATAACATTAATATACTATAATGATGCCTTTATAGAACGTGATCAAAAAATAATAATTTGAACACTTTCAAGAAATAGTTAATATAAGCTGTACTATTTTTTTCAGTAAATTAATCCCTGCAACTCTGATCTCTTCGAGAGGGCTGGGAGGGGTGCAATGGACCCACTAATAACAAAAGCATTGAGGATATTTATTTTTGTCATTACATTTTATTGCAGAGTTATTGCAGAGTTATATAATAGGTATGTAGGCGGCTGGACAACTATTGTATATTAAAAAATATTCATTGTATTTCATATCGTAATCTTTTGACAAAAAGATATTATTTAATAAAGATTTGCATTTTTATTTGTATAAGTTTTAAAGTTAATAGTATAACAAATACAGAATTCTTTAAAAATACATTTCCGCTGTATACAATATATGCTAGAAAATATTAATGAGAAAATGATTGTTACTGTTACTATTACTATTAAAAATATTTATAATTATTTATATAATGAAATTTGTTGTTTTTGTAAGTATCAAAATGTTAATTATATATATATATATATATATATATATATATATATACAAAACTAAAGTTTTACAGATATTTATAACATGTTTTAGATTGGATAAGAAAATTCAATGCATTTAATATTCTTCAACAAAAAAAACATATATTTTGATTCACAATGACACGTTATCACACAATACTTTTATTTGTAATCATTATTTCTAAGCAAATTAAATATTATCTGAATCTCGCAGTAGTAACTAATAATACTTTAGTAAATATTTTAATTATTTAAATGTATTTTTCGAGCCTTCAAATAATAATAATTAATTAATAATAATTAATTAATTGCGATCAATAAAACGTATTTTGGTGTGTTATATCTCAAAAACATCGTTTTATTATATTGTTAATATCTAAAGCATTATTTATAGTTAATTGCATTGAGAACTTTTATTAACTGACTGATATAAAAAACATGCTTCATTCTGAAGTAAGAAATGTTTAATAATTTATTTAATTATTAATGAGTCAAAAAAGGCATACTGATTTTATTAAAGTATAAACGTAGACTTTGAATTTACATTAACTAGAAAATATTGCGGTTCAATATAAAATTAAGTCATATATCTCTAAAAATGACGCATAAAAAAGGTACACAGTGGTATTATGACTAAGAACGATGAATCGTAATTTTCAACTATAGGCTGAAACTAGATACCAGTTATTACAGTTACAAATATATAGAAATAATGCGATTAGTAAATGATCGCAATATAAGGCCGAAAGTATATGTTCAATAACGAAAAACTAAATAATTAGTCAAATTTTTAACATATATTACACATATTAACAGAGATATCAGTCTGAATTACGAAACAAGTTGCTTTCCTTCTTTAATGATTAACTGTTCATAGCGACCAGGAACAGATTGGGTAACATGTTTGATCTCTTCAGGCAAAAGTCTGTGAATTTCCTCGGTAATAAACACACGTAGATCCGCAACATGCATGGGTCTCCTTCCATATATCTTTTCTTTCAGGAATCCCCACAGCCAAAAGTCTGGAGGTTTTAGGTCTGGGGAACGCGGAGGACTTTCCAGTAGTCCTCCTCGACCAATCCAACGTCCAGGGTCCAAAAAGGCCCGTACGGCTAATGAGTAGTGTGGTTGCGCACCCTCCCGTTGAAAAAATATATTGTCGATATCTTCTCGTTGACGCAACTGTGGCCATACATACTCATCCAGCATCTTTAAGTAATGTTCACCATTGACAGACCCATCATCAAATAAATATGGCCCTATAATGACCTTGTTCAGTATGCCACACCTAACCATAACACCGGGGCCTTGTTGTGCTAGAGGCATCAATCGATGTGAATTCGTTGCACTCCAGTATATAAAGTTGTTGCGGTTAACATGGCCGTTGAGTTTGAAGCATGCTTCATCGGACTATAATACCAACCGGGGAAAGTTAACATCGGCACCCGCATGCTGTAAGAAAGTTTCAGCAAATTGAATGCGCCGATCGAAATCATATTCATTAAGATGATGACAAAGAACTGGGATGGTTGACTTGAACTTGTCTTTTTCTTTAAAATACGATACACACTCGACTGTTTAATTCCATGTTCAGCAGATAATCTTCGAGTTGAAGTGGTAGGTTCATCAATAATGGCACCTCTAATTATGTCAACATTTTCTGCTGATCTTCCAGTCTTTGGTCTACCTGACCTGAGAAGTTCAGCAACACTACCAGTGTCATAAAAAAATGGTTGATACGTATAGCAGTTGATGATGAATGGAATTTCCAGGGTAAATTTGTGAGGCATATTAATAATTATGCTTGTTATACAGCTTGACAATTTGAATCCTTTCGTTTAATGGTAATACTTTAGCATGTTGATTCATGGCGCAAATGGAAGTCAAACAATATTATAAACAGTAACTGAACTGTGTGTCTGTGTAATTTGTTTTTGGAATTTCCAATATTATAAATAGTAACTGTTTTTGGAACTTTCAAATGCCTATAATAATTGCACAGTTACCTATATTTGTAAAATTTGAATTTTATATAATATTGACTAAAATATATATGGACTTTTGAAACTACCTGTAGACCATATTAGTATTATAATTTATAAAATTATGAAAGTTTTGAAAACATTAATTTATGCCAATTCGTTAGAGTTATGAGAATTACTTTACGTGGTTATAATGTACAAAAAGGATAGGTGCTCACGTATGCAGCTTCTGTTCGAAAAAAGAGATAGTTCAACGTCTTGGTAAATTTGGCCAGAAACGTTACTTTTGACTTCTTCTGTGTAGAGTTCATAAGCATCATTACACCCACATTTGAAGCTACCATTTGTATTTTCACAGATCTGTTGACATAGATTTTGTTCTTTACATTCATCGATATCTGTAATAAATGACATTGAATAAAAACAATGTTAATAAGACATTTTATAGCATTTTGATTAAACATTTAAAATATATACATACATTCATAGATAAATATATACAATTTATAATATGTTAAATGTATATAAATATATCTCTCTTATATCATACTTTTTTTTAAATTTTTGGAAACAGGTTTCACGCCCCGAACGATATAAAAAAGAAATTTTGCTTAATGTATGTTAACACACTATTTTAAAAATACATAAAACTCAACTGAAATGAAATGTTCTAATGCAATAATTTATGTTTTATGTTATTTGTTTTGCAAAATATAGAATCTAATATAACTGTTGGGTCTTCTAAATAAACAATTGAATTAATTATAGCATTTACTTATTGAATATGTTTATTAACATTTTTAAAGTCTAAAATACCATATTAATTACGTGCATCTACTATTTAAATATGTCCAAATTTTTCATAAAAATTTATTAAATTATGTTAAATTATTTAAAATCACCGTTACATATCTTTTTAATAGATGTTTAAATTATTTGTAGCTTTTGAAATAAGAAGTACATTTTTTGACAAACTATTTCTAGGGCGCTTGATTGTGTACTTGATTATTTCTCTCATGTTATACATACCAACACAGGTTATAAAGTTGTTATTGGTGTAGCCATATCCCTCTTTACACTTGCACAGGTAGCTGCCGGGAGTATTTATGCATTGAGTATTACCACTGCAGGGGTTTTGGCTTTCTTTGCACTCGTCGATATCTTGAATATGAATGAGAAAATTTCATGATTTATGTGTGGAATTTGTTTAACAAAATTTTGTTTTGCCTAATGTTAATTTTTATAAATCAAATAGTGAAAAAAAGGTTTAATATTTATTAATGGACTTTAAATCAAAATTGTTATATTGTTTGAAAGTGTATTTGATATTTAATTAAAATCAATGATTAAATTTATGGGTATAATATATTGTTACCAAGACTATAAATTGTTTGTGTACGCATTATAACAATCCTTACAAATGTGAATTGTTAAAAAATTTATTATTCAAAAATAAAATATCGTAAATCATGTTTTGAAACTGTTAAACTAATGAAGTTCTTAAAAAATATGAAAAATAATAGTATGATGTCTTTATATTGTAGACATTGTTATTGACATTAGTTTTGACTTTTTGAAACTGTATGTTTTAATTATTGAGATAAGTTGGTTAACTCATTACCTCAATATTATACTTTTTTTTTTTTAATTATTTTTGCTCCATATTCCAGTAGGACGAACCACTTAAGACACCAAACGATTCTTTGCCAGAATTGGAAATCAACATAGACACCGTATCTGTGCCTACCGCCCTTGTAATTTCTTTATATAATAAAGCTCACGGTCGAAATGGTATCTCGACAATTTACAGCTAACACCCTGGCTGGTCCACTATGCCACATTTTTTAATTTGTATACCTCCCAAAAACAAGTTTTAAAACTATTTAAACTCAGCCACGTTGTCCGTGTACCCAAATGCTCAAACCCTATAATTAAAATATCCTCGCTTAATATTCCTTCTCATTAGTCCATATCAACTTCTCGAAAGTTTCATCATTAACTCAAGCAAGGCTCATCCTAAATATTATTTTGGTCTGGATCAATTTGTGTACCTTCCAAATTCATCTAAAACTTATGCCCTTATCAAAATTCATGATTTTACTGTCAACTACCTCGAGAGTCATAAAGTTGGAAGTGTGCAAATTTTCTCTTTCGGTTATTCATAGGCTTTTGACACCTTTTGAATAGCTCAAAGATCACTCTCGGTGTGTCAGAATTACATTGTATAGAGACAATATCAGTCATATAGCAAAAATGTATCATTTGAGGTTCCACGGGATGCAATATTCGTACCATATATATTCAACGTTTTGGCAGGATCCAATATTCTCTCATAGCCGAGCATCGATGTGTTATATAGAGGGGTCATCCGAAAATGGTCTCAATCTTAATCACACCAAACTGAAGTCACCACAAACACCACACCTATACTTATTATACCAGAAGCAGAACATTTTACAGCGCTTAAAATTATGCCAGTATATCCTACAAACAGGAAAGCTTCTCAAAGACAACATTCACTTCACGTATTCTAAAACCCGTCATATCTCAGTAAGTATGATCTTATCACATTTTATCAGTGTCCTGTGTGGTACCGCCTAAATACCAAGCAACGTTTCACCCTCAATCTAATTATATTGTATAAAATGAGCGTCGACAATTATGAAAATCAACAAGAATAATCGCCGAAAGGCAACACATCAGTTGTTCAAAATTTTGGTATCTCTTTCGGATACTAATGCAGTAATATGTTGCGTTTATAGCAAACTAATATAATACTACATTGTAGATGTTTTTTGTAAATTAGGAAACAAAAATGGTAATACAATGTACAATATGGTTTATATATTTAAAAAATTACATCATGAAAATGTATACAAATAGCTTTATATGTAAGTTAGATAAATAAATCTATACGTACATCTAAATAAAACCTGTGCATCTAAATAAAACCTGTGCATCTAAATAAAACCTGTGCATCTAAATAAAACCCGTGCATCTAAATAATACTTGTGCATCTAAATAAAACCCGTGCATCTAAATAATACCTACATAGGTGCATATAAATCATATAAATAATATCTCTGCATCTATGTATTAACTTTGCATATAAATAAAACATGTGCATCTAAATATAACCTGCGCATATAAATATTACCTTCGCATATAAAATTTGTTTTTATTTTCAAGACTCCATTATGACACTCTACAGCTGTTGTGCCATTGTATCCACCGATGCATTTAAGGTCTGCGCTTGTGCCTGATTCAATTTGATGTACGTTTGACCCAAAAACGGTCAGTTTTAGAGGTTCACATTTTTTGTTCTCTGCATATTGTAAAACAAAAATACTAATATTTAGATACAACGTATAGGCATCCATATGTATTCACCTAATGTATTATTTTTATAGATTATAACGATAGAGAACGTTGACGTAAAAAAGGATTTTCTCAAATTATTATTATAAAAAATGTATAAATGTGGAATAATAAATGAAAATTATATTTTTATTGCGTACATACTTTATCAAATTAATTAATTATTATATAATAGTTACTTTGATTACAATTATTGAGCTAAGTCAGATAATATGTTAAAAATTAAACATTTCGCATAGGTCTCTTATGCATTCATTACTGCTTATAATTTATATTGAGTTTATTTGAGTCATACTATTATTTGTTGTCCTTTAACTGTTACAAACGCTCCGAATTTGATATTTTTAAATAAGGATAAAAGAAATAACAGCACAAATGTTTTATGAATCAAGTAAAAAATATTTAATACACTAGAAGTACATAAATAAACAATAATATTATCAAAAATATATTACACTATTATATGTTATTATATTACTAACATGTTATGAGTAGCAAAAACATAAAAACCATAATCGTTTAAATTATGCATTATACCTAAATTTTAATTTGATGAATTAATGTTGAGTAAAATAAAAGAAAAAATGAAAGGGATGGATATGATCCTAAAAAATAATCCACTCTAATCATCGAATTTATATTTAAGTTCATGCATGTTAAAATAATTTCTAAATAAGTAATGAGTTTTTGCAATAGTTACACAATTTAATTAGTTTAAATATGGTACAATAAAATAATTTTAAAATCAATATATCACTTTTTGTATATTAACCGCTAAATGAAGAGAAATCTAAACAAAAATAGTCCTCATTCGTTAAAAAAAACTAGACTTTTCAAGCTTTGACTTTCTTCAGAAATAAAAGTATACACTTTGAACAAAAACTATGTTGAATATTCAAGCTGTACATTATAATATATTAATATGCAAACAATGGCAATTCATTAAGTAATTATTTACTAATAAGTGTTAATATTGGCCTACAATTATCTTTCGTAGTGAATATTTTAAAAGAGGGGTTTAGTTGCTTAAATGGTATTGCATATTATTTATAATAATAGACTACTTATTACTATTATACTTATTGTATAATTGGTTTTTAGTTTAATATACAGCTATTACACATATGTTTAAAAAAACAGTTTTCAGTAATTGTTTTCTTACTTATGCAAAGTGGAAGCCCATAAAATGTTCCATCAGCACCGCATACACTCCATTTGCTTCCCCTTCTTTTGTAACCATCTTTGCACTCGAATTTAATGCGTTGTCCAAATTCGGTTGTGCTGCGTGACTTTAAACCAGGATATTTATCTTCTGATGGTAAGCTACACTCAATAGCTAAATAAAAATATAATAAACAAGAAAAATAAACATTACAGAAGGAGAAGTACTAAAATATAAAAAAACAGTTAATTTAACTTAATTTAATATTATTATAATTTAATTCAAGTTAAATAAATGAAAATGTTTAAAATGTATATTTTGTTAGTCAATTATAGCAATTCATATAGTAAATTAATCATTAAAAAAATATTTGTTACAATTGGATATTTAAATTATATATCACCATTACTAAAAAAAAATGAATCGATAATTTAAATTATATTCATTCTATTATTTTTAATAAATAATTTAAACATTAAAAATTATAAATAAAAATAACAAACAAAAAAATGCTGCTCTGGTTTAACTGCTATGATTACTTTAACATAACATCTCTTAACATGGACTACATCTCAAAAGATTTTTTTTAAATAGAGCAAAGGGATCCACTTTTCCGGACTATTGTAATAAAATGAAAATAAAAATTCTTCGGACAAAAAACAACATAACGTTTAAAACCACCTGAAGTTGAAAGACGGCGGTTACCTTTTAAATATTGATTTTTTTCCGAAGAATATTTAATTTCATTATATTATAATATAATATCTCTTATTATATATTTATTTAAAAAAGTATCTTACATCTAAGAGATTTCGGAAAAAACTTAACATTCTTTGGACCGTCATAATTTTAACGTAATTAAATATTTAATTGTTAATATTATTAAAATTATAGTTAAAGAATAGACGTTCCAAATATATCGATGTATCGATGTCTTGTAATATCAGTCTGCATTTCAAAATTTTCAATTAGCAATATTAGCTATTGCAGATCGCGTTTTCAAATCTACTCATTGTATTGATTATTCTAACAGATATTCTCGCATTGTAAATTAATTTATACTGTTAAGCAGATAACTTCTAACTTACGAGCGCTTTATTTGCATTTCTGTAATAATATGATGTCATTATTGCACTTTAAAATAATTGAAAATTTTGATGTTGTAAGCTTATATTAATCAGCCATGCTTATAAACTATGAAAACGAAGATTGCTAAAAATGTAATGAATGCTCTAGACAAGTCGTGTTTATTTGTTGCATTACATTACGCTCCAGATATGTAAATAATGTTTATATGTTCAGTGTATGATTTTTGTTATTTATTTCTGCGTTTATTCAGTCTATTTCAATTTTTTTGGTCGTGCTATTAAACAGTATTGTTTGATAATTTTTTATTTAATTGATATTGTTATTTTAATTTTTTTTGCATTTTTTGTGGGTAGAAGTTCATTTAATCTATGTATTTATTTCACAGATACAGACAATTTATCACTTAAATGCATTACTATGACGAAGACTGGTGTACTGGCACTATATATAAGGGTTGTAAAAACGTTTAGATAGTTTACCTTTTTCATGTGTGCAAAATAATATAAATATTTTAGGATGCATTAAATAATACATCTTATAAATAACCACAAATATGTTTAATACAAAAACTTAATTGCAGAACTGTATAATAATTGTAAGAATTGACTGGTACTACAGCCCATATGCAGATGATGCTTTCCATAGATATATATTTTGCATAGTCTATGATGCAAGCTATCGTTAATATAATTGAATAGTATTATAAATACATGATTTACTAACAAATAATTATTAATGTGATCAATTATGAAACCTATGTGAATATTATATTATTCACCTTCTTTTTTCGTAGAGAAATTGACAACCAAACGTTTATCGTACCGTAAATTACAATTGAATAATTGACATTCGACTGTTTATACCTATTTAAATGTTTCAGAAGGACTGCAATTAAGGCAGCTACGTTTTAGTTTGTATTTTAATTGATTTATCTTTCGAAACTGTAACTATAATTGTACATTATATAGCGAAAAAGTAAATTATTGTTTTCAAAGGTTTATTAAGATTTCTAAAAGTTTACGTTTGATTGCAATTTTTTTAATGTTGCAACTAGATTTTTTAAAATTTGTTTTTGTACTTTTTGGTTTAACTGTTCTTGATGTTATTGTTAAAATAAAAAAATATTATAATTTGATTTAGTTTATTAATAATAGTAACTATCCGTGAGTGATAGTTAAAATAAAACATCTCCAGTAGACCTGTCAATATATTAAACAGGTGTAGAAGCACAATGCTGTAACACTATACACTTTTATTATAAACAGTCCACAATTTTGTGGAGTCGATACATATTATTATACGTGCATGACAAGAATATTTTTCAACGAATATTTCTGTTTCTGAATGTTATAAATCAATCATAAAAAAAGTATTTAAAAAAATATATATATTTATTAAACATTATATACATGATAAATTATACTACTATAGTAAACAGCCAGTAGTATAATTATATAATAAGTATAGTTTCATAATACGGTTTAAAAGTTATACATATTTTTTATTATATATAATATAATTATTTTAAAATATTTTTTATTTAATTATATTTATTAATAAAATACAATTTTTCTCAAATACATGACATGGCGCGTAGCCAGGGGGAGTCATGGAGGGGGTCATGATTAAATTATATATTAAAGACTGCATTGACGATAATTGTATATATGTATGTACATACATATATATATATATATTTAATATAAACTAATTCAATATTTGTTATAAAGATTATATACATAAGGTATTATGTAAAGAAATTTTTATTGAGAATAATTTTAGATCAGAACACAACTTTTTTAATAATAAATAATATAATACATTAAAAAAATAATTATAAAATGCATATACTTACGCTTGCATTTCAAATTTGCTTCGGACCATCCATTATACCCGCATTTTATTTTTCCAGAATTGTTGTTGGAAAATTCGTAGCCGTCAAAGCAACCAAATTGAATTACACTACCAAAGCTGTATCCACTATGATGAGCAGCACGGTAAAATGAGTGAGGGAAATTTTTAGGACGTCCGCAATTCTTTTCTAAATATCAAAATAATATCATGACATATGACGTTATAGTCAGCTATGATTCTTCTTTTATACATATTTAAAGAACAATGTAATACAACAACTCAACCCTTGCCCCGCCCCCCTGGATCCACCCCTGCAACATGTATACGTTTTCAGCAATTCAGAAAAAGATATGTTCTGACAGATGTAAATGGTTGTAACAGTCAGATTCCAGCCTAAAATTTACTCGGTAGAAGTGAATATCTGTTGATAAATAATTAAAAAATAATAATACAATTTTTTAATGATAACTTTTGCGAAGAAAACTCTAACATTCTTACTTATAGTTTAAATGTTTCTAAAAAACACTATTTGCTCTCTAAGACGCATTTTATCATATTGACCCAATTTTATGAACATGATGTCGCTTTGGCATGTTGGAGGTGTAATATTTAACATAATTATTTAACTGCATATAAGTTAAAGTAAGACCGCGGTCGTGACATAAAATAGCATCGAAATTAGTACAAATCATACACTTATTTCATAATACTGACTACTTTCCAGAACATCAGAACTTCTTTTGAAGACATTATATAGTCTGGGAGGTGTGACTACATTTTATATAATAATATAAATTTTAAAATTTAATAAAATTAAATTATAATTAATTATAAAATTAATAAATTAAAATTTTAATAAAAATTTGTATATAATTTAAAAGTAACGCATATTTATACTAGTGATACTACAAATAATCTCAGTGGCGTTTGTTTTTAACATCTTATCGATAAATTGTTAACAAACAGTCACCGCAGGACGGTATCAATCTGGTGCAGAAAAAAAGGTATGTTTAAAATATAGTATAAAATTAATTGATGTATTATTGGGAGTCGATCATGTTGATATAAAATAATTAGATATTAAAATTGTTATTTATTATACATTCACAAAGGTTCACAACTAAAAACTTTTTTTTAATAAAACTCCAAAGCTATCAAATAATTAGGCAACATTTTTGGAAGTTTAGATTAATTGATTTATACCTTAAATGTTAGACTCATATAATTTTAGAACGTCAATTTGGAGACATTTTCAAGGTAAAGGCATCTTGTAAAACATAGATACTTGATTAATATTCCATACAATCCATTCGTTAGTTAATTTTATATTATTATATTAATAATTGGCTTATTTTTCTATCAAAAGTGTTTTATTCAGCTCACCAACACATTTATGGTCACTCGGGCTTTCGGTGCCACCAAGTAAGCAACTGATAGTGTTGTATGTCGCAGACGAGGAAGAATCATTTACAACTGTGCCAGGTATAAGGCAATTTCGCACAGTATTGTGGCCAAATTTGAATGTTTTTTCAGGCAGGCAATCTTGATAAATGGAAGAATAATACATTTTTATTATATTATTCATGACATTCACTTACTAAAATTAAATAATAACTAAAACTAAAAATTCACTTTAAAATGTAAACAAATAATCATATTTCTCACTGAACTCAGAGTTCATGTCGTGTATTACACAATACATTTTTACACAATTGAAATACAAACCGTAATTTTAAAAACTAATTAAAAATGTATAATATACATTTACATAAATTAAAAATATTTTACAAAATATATAGCATATTAATAAATAAATATAGACAAAATATAAAATATAAATAAAATATAATTGCACTAAAAAGAGTTTTACTAACTGAAATTTTAAAAAAATAATCGCGTGGCAATACAATATCTATAATATACATTAATGCACCCTTAATTCACATTACACAAATCAAACACTATATACTATAACACAATTGATATGTACGCACCCATTGAATATTCAAACCGGAATCCCTTCCTATTATAACTACTGTCACTAGTAAATGTAATCACAAGATCCTTGTCTCCATTGTACTCCATGATTTCATTTTTAGTAGCTGTCAGGTCAGGCATCTGCTTGCCATTGACCATGACAACGTCGAAACCTCGCTCCACATCGAGATGGGTAAATCGAATTCGCGAAAACATATAACCTTGGTGCTGGGATTTGAGGATAATTGTACAGTTTATATTGCTAGGATAGCTGCCTTTACGAAACCCAGGTGACTCATAGACGCCTGATGTCTTATTGAGGGTTATGTCGCAACCTGTAAAATACAATTGTTAATGTGCAATGTGAACAATATGAAACTAATGAGTAGAAGGTACTTGTACGTGGATGTTTTTTTTAAAAATATTATAATACAAGTAGATTTTTTGCACAATGGAAAATGAATTATTTAGGCATTTGTCAAATTTAAGTAAGATAAATGTAATGGTACAAAATTATTTTATAATTTTATTTAACATAAACATGTTAAGTGTGGTGATCAAAATAAATGTCATTAATATAAACGTAATATTCAAAATTTCATATTATTTTAATGACTATATATTACTATTAATGGTAAATTATATATATATATATATATATATATATATATATTTCATTAATGCGGAAATAGAAGTAAACCGTGATAGGTCAGTTATAATTATTTTTATTATTTAATGTTTATTAAATAAATATTCAAATTAAACAAATTATTCTAAATAGTATTGTTATGAATATATTTATTGTGCATTTATATTTTTGAAATTTCAATCCACTCATCTTATAGTTGCTATCATCTTTGCGCTAACCTTAATTGATATGCGCTCACAATAATTGCTAAGCGCTCACATACATTTCTATGCGTTCACGTTAATTTCTATACGCTCACCTTAATTGATATGGGATCACAATAATTGCTATGCGCTCATGTTAATGTTCATGTTAAGTTTAAGCTACATGCAAACTGTAAACCCGCATCTTGGAAGAAATAAGTCTAATTGTGTGAAAAAATAATACCTTTTCGATGTACTGCTTCAACATTGTTGGTCTCGATATCCTTAAAGCCATAGATGATCCGAATGTAAAGAAAAAAACCACTACTGAAAAAATCATGAGTTTGTATATTATGATAATTGACATAGTTGAAGCTGGCAATTACAACGCCGGTATCATCTTTGCCGTCAAATATATCCAGTGTTGTTCCGAAACTGAGTTTGATTTTTGAAATCTTTAAAAAAAAAAAAACACTTTTAAACGCTACATTTATAATATATAAATACAGATTTATTAAAAATTAATAAACCTGACATTAGTAATACATTATCCTAAAACAGTTTTTTTTTCATTATATAGTAACATATATAATATAATAATATAATAAAAAATATATACTATAACTTGGATATATAATTGTACCATGAAAACTGTTTTTAACAAATATATATAGTCATTAAAATTAAATATTTAGTTTAGAAATAGAAATGTTGGAATATCATTTTTTATGTTTTTCAGAAGGAAATGTAACAATAAACAATTCAGTTAGTAAGCTTACACAGAAGGTTACGATAGAATTACCACCATTGATCCAATAGCCGTTGGTCGAGCCTTGACCTCCACGTTTATATAGGAATGCAACGAACGTATAACTGGCAACAAAATCCCATTTTCTAACGGGAGTAACTGTAGGTAGAATATTGAGATATACATTATATATTTATATTGAAAGTGGTGCATATTTGACAAGAATATTAGAATTCCGCCTGCCGTGCTTAATATGTTGCTAACCGTTCCATCATTGCGACAATAATTGATCATACACACACGGCGAGCCACTAAATCCAAACAGATCAACAGTTGTAGATCACCACAAGTATTTCTAATTTGTAATATTTAATTTTTTTAATTTATATAAAACGAAACAATTTGCAAATAGTAATGAATAGTATATGATTATTTAGGCAATTAAATTAAGATGTTTTAACTTTTTAGTCAATCACTGTTCTGTCTATCAAAAGTATACTGAAGAATATATAATATATTAAAAGAATATCGCTAGAAAGGTCTTAAAACGTGTGCAGTCAACAAATGTTATCTACCAAACTGAATAACAATCTTTTATTATTTTTTAAATGAAACAATAATATCTAGTTCGATAAAAGCTGGTTGCAGAAATCGGTCAGATGAATGAAATAGGTTTTCATGGATATACAAGCGTCACATATTTTAGCATATAACAACTGTTTATCGATTAGGTAAATATATGTCAAGTGTCATTTGCTAAAAATGTTTTTAAAAAATTTCCTTTTAAATATATTTTATTATAACGCAATAAAAGATAAAGCAAAAATGCATCCCGACATACCCATTTGGCTTTTAATTTTGAAGCCGCGTTCATTTTTGGAATTGTCTGACTTAAACTCCAAAGTGATTTCATTAATGGAACTTGTAAAAGTATAAGGTACAGTAAGGGATCCATCGAAACTTGATATTAGCTTCTTTTTGTTAGGTACTTCTCCCTCGTAAACAGACAAAGTGTCAAAATACTTTTCGGTTTTGAATTCTTCAAACTGAAATAAAAAAGAAAAAGGTTTAATTTATATTAAACATATTTCTATAATTATTTCTCTTGAATTTGATAAATGTTAACTCTATAAATATTTAAAATTTATAATTATAAGTATTACACTTAAATAGGTATATTATAAATGTTAATTTAAGGTGGGGTTTACTTGTGGCCTTTAATTATAACATCTTAGATATTAGAAATCATATAATAATATTGAAATTACAAAGTTTATATTACAATTATTTTATTCTAAATTCATAAATGATATAAGGACATCAAATAATTTTTTGACTTTTATAAATCACAATTTCAATTATGTTAAGTTATTACATTAGTTAGCAAAATTAGTATTATATATCGTATTAGTGTTATACTACTATTTATAATTATAATTAGTATATAATTGATTAATAAACCAATCTTGCTTTTTTTAAATAAGACAAATTGACACAAAATTGGTCTGATACTAAACTGGTCAACTATATTGGTCCAATACAAAACTGGTCCAACTAAAAAAATTAACAAAGCCAATAATGCCTCCAAATGTTTGGATCTATTGTTAAGATGTAGGAAGTATGCCTGTCTGTGAAATTCTATGTGCCGAGGACTTTGGGGGCTATATTCCGACTCTAAAATATCATCCTTATTATTGATAAATTGATTTAAAAATTTGGTAAACATGTACCTACCCCGTGATCATAAAAATTTTAGCGAATATTATTTTGAAAATGGAAATTTCCATTATCGATTGTTTTACTGCCTGATGTTGTCATTCTTGGCCCATTTAAATAAATGAAGTAATACATGTATAACTGTTAATGTATCTTTATAACTAAACAAACAAACAGACAAACAAACAATATATTTTTATATTTCCTTAATATCCATGAAAGGCAAGTTATTTTGTTTACCACATTTAATTGTTATATTGATAATTACGAGTTATTACATATCTACAAGATTCCAAGCGTTTTGAAATCAAAACATACTATTTTAGTCTTTATAGAGAACAATATGATCTGGATCAGTCCGGTTCACATACAATATAGATATAGCATTTCTGATGAATAAATCTTTCTGAAACGTTTCATAATAGTTTTGAATTATGTATTACATTTAAGATTGTCATATATATGGATTGATGTCATGTTTTTATATGTTTAAGTACATAATTCTATTTATACAATGTATTGTATGTAACATACACGTTTCTATCCATCCATGAAACACCTTTAACTGTACTATTCTAATGCCATCAAATGCATAGGTTGAAACACAATTGTGAAATAAAGATGTATTACGCTAATTATAGTATACATAAACAAATTGTAACTGTCTATACAGAATTAATAAGTATTATTTAATGTATAGCGTCATCTGCCCTTATCCAGAAAGGGTAATAGAATTGATGTTTAGGATTATGTGTTTCTAAAACGTGACTGAATAGTTTCATTCGTTTTTTTTATAATCAGGAACAATATTTTACATGAATCTGATCCTTTTGGAGGTGAGATTTTTAGGGCCAGATTTTGTTGTCGTTAGTCAAGGCGTATGCGTAAAGTCAGGGAAGGATTAATCATATGTAACACTAGTGTACATAAATACAATAGATGTTATGGGAGAAAAAAATAAGGTTACGTTTGCTTTAAGTAAAAATCAACAGTATTTACAAAGGTGTCTATAGATATGCATCCTAGTCTAAAACTCTTTATGTTTTTCTCCAATTTGACATTTGTATTTGACAAATCACACATATTTTTACAATATTTTGTTTTTTTATTGAATGTATTACGTTTTGTTGATAACCCACTGGAGGTCGACGAAGACAATTTAGCTTATGGCAGTTATGTATATATTAAGCAATTATAATTAAGCTTTATGATTCACCTTGAGCTCCACAAATTTAGTTAAATCTGGTATTCCCGCAGATTTTTCAGCTTTTATGGTCCAAGTGCATTTTGCGTTGTTGGGATATTTGCCACCGGACGAGAAATTAGGTGACTCAATTGTGGCATTGTCGGTGGTAATAACTCCGCCACAAGCTTTTCGTTCTTCAGAAAAATATAAACAATGAAAACTTGTTCAAATGGCAATTAATAAATTTAAATGGGTTCACGTAATTTAAATATATATATTGTCATTTTTTACACAAATTATAATAATTGATAACAATAATTTAAACACATAGTAACCATCTATGAAATGCTATAACTGTTATTAAAAGAATCCACACTGGAAGTGTATTATTACGTTGTTTTATTTATATCAATGCTGATGTTTACCATATTTTAATATATAAATATGACTAAAGCTTTACTAGTACTATTTTAGTTTTAATTCATGTAATCATATGTTTTTAATATTACCAGCATATCATTCTCAATTATTAACTAATAAAGATATAATAATTAGCGATGTTGAAGATTCTCGCGTTAATTAAATTTTTGTTAATAATAAGTATCAAGCGATAAATATGATCCATAAAAACGTACAAGAGAACATAATTAAAATGATTAACATTAATAACCTAGGTCGCAGTTCCTGCAGTGTAATGTAATGTGTATCAGCCCATGACAAGTCTTCCAACGTATACAATAGTTATTGTTGCTTGTTAGAGGCATTAATTCTCGTAAAGAAATGTCCAAATTACTTAATATATTGGCAGGTAAAACATTATCGTAAGTTGCCGAACGAGCACGAGGTCTTCCAGCCATAATGTTACAATCATTTAAACAACAAAACTTTCGTTAAAAATAATCGGAATATAATTTAACGCGGGAATTACTGTATACTCAATATGTGTACTGAGAAATCTCGAAACTGATCATTATTTTGTCAATTATAGTATATATGCAATACTTTCAGAAATCAAATTATTAATATACAATTTATGTAATATGCAATATGAATTGCTTATTTGTGAATTTAGATTTTATATCACATAACTATTTGTACAATACAACAGTATACCAACTAAATTGAATTATTTGGTTTTTTTAATACAACTAATTTTATATGTGTAAAATGCGAATAACAAGATTAGTCAAAATATAAATGTTTAAATATCACGATCGCAGTGATGTTATTATGTTGTTCCGAAGGAATTTTAGATAGAATTCCTGTTTTATCCAATAACATGTGCTTAATGAGTCTATTACGACATTGCATATTAATTTTACTGATTGAATAATGATTTGTGTAAAACTCATTCCTGCTTTAATAGGTATTATACATAAATATCAACATTTGATTATATTAGTAAGGCAAATTCAATGTTATTTTCTAAATGAATGTTCAGGAATAATCCCTTGACTATAAAACGCTATTTTGGTTACCACGGGATATATAAAGCAAAGTAAAAATGTTATCAAACCACCTACTTAGACTATTTTTGTGATATAGAGAAGTAATTATAAAACAGTACGCTTAGTTGATGTGTCATATGCAAATGCGTTCTCAAATAAATATTTAAAATATATATTAAATAATTTTTTTATAATACCATATTAAAGCAATATAATATACAAATAACAGTGAAAAACACATAGCCTATAACAATTTTTAGTTATATATATAATTTATAGCGTAAACTCACTGCAATTTGGAAGTCGTTCGTCCGAGCCGTCCCTGCAGTCTTCATCACCATCACAAGTGTATCTCTTACGGATACAACTACTGCCATCGGCACACATGAATTCCTTTGATCGGCATGCTCGTCGCTCACAGATAACCAGTCGATTCTTCGAGCAGTCTGTTAATCTCATAACATTGTTGTGCCTGCGTCGTTTACCCTTGCTCAGTCTTAATTCAACACATTGATCTGAACAAACAATCGCACATTAAAAAAAAACTGAATTAATATGTTATGCGCAACTTTTTCGCAAGACAAAAATATTTATTAGACTAATAACAATTGTATTATATATTAATTACATTATTAGATATAATGATATTTTATTATATAAGTGTATATTATTATTATGATAACTTGTAAATCCTTAATTTCATTTCAAACCCCTTGGATTATTACATATCGATTAATTCAATTAATCAATTCAGTTCATATTAGTTGTTGGATACTGCTCATTATTTCTTTATAAGTCATAGTTCATAGCCTTAATTTAATTAAGTATGCGATCATGGGTTTATTAAAAATATTTTTGGTTACTAAATTCATGTAGAGTTATTAAAGTTACGGAATTAAATATTTTTAAAACTTTTTATTGAAAAATTAGTCTTATGGGAGGAACCAACCTATAGGTACATAATCACAGAAGTATAGTCAAACTATATGTTTTGAATTGTGCATCAAGTAGTGCTGAAACTGCATTATCTATATGAGAGGAGTTCTCACAATATTCGAAAATATTAAGTAGTCCCCAAGGCACTAATATATATACGAATATCTATAGTATAATGGAAAGCCTCAAATAGTATCAAATTGCACCAACAATTTTTTTAAAGACCTTTGTTATAATATTATTATATATATAAAAGTATTATAATTTATAAATATATAGTATGGTCAAATTCATAATAAAATGTTATTAGTGTATTTACTGCCGTTATTCTAAGAAATTCCAATTTATAACAAAAAGTAAAATAACAATATTTCTTTCATACTTCGCCTAAACATGGACCTATAGTATGGGTCCCACATCATTAGCATATAAGCGAAAGGACTTCCCAACCAATTGTAACATGCAAAATTTTCACAGCGGTATCCACTCCATAGCCGATAAACATTCTCATCGTCGTCATATTTTTTGCGCAACCATTTTAAAATTCTCTTTTGTTTTTTACGATTAGTTGTAAGGGTAAGTTGGGATCCGTAGCTAAAAATAAACAAGTTGAAATGAACATAATATAATAAACAATTAAAGTAATATTTTTCTAAATTATAAAAAATTAAACTGTTACTTTGAAACAAAATCTACCATAATATTTGCATAGAGAATTATATATACGGTACAAGTATATTATTTATACAATATGCACGCACTATCAACCAATTTTGGGTGTGACGCTGAGACTTCAGAAACGAAAGGTGCCTAGAACTTGCATAATGGTTCATCATAAAGATAAACATTTATATTAATCGGAGAAAACGTGTTCCGTATTGTTTATCAAAATGTGTCGCTATTTATAACTTTATAACTATCTTAAATCATGTATTTAACATGATTGACTAATTCACATAGGACTCTTTCATTGAAAGCTTTTATGAAGTGTCAGAAATAAGTAGAACTATTGAATAAATATAGTTGCACTGATGAGGATGTTATTTATGCAATATATGTCACCAATTCAGTTTTCAAATATATTAGTATGTAAATATATCAGTTACTTTATCTTAAAATTTGTTTAAGTACTTTACGCAACTGGAAGATAAATTCTATCAATTCAAATTAAGTTTTAATGAAAATGAATATGATATATATAAACAATCAAGTCAGCTTACCTTTCACAGAAGCGTTGGGCGGTTCCCCAGTCCGTCGCTTCGTTTAACACCATGTAACATTTGTTATGAATACGCTCCCAATCTGTGGGTAGGTAGTTTATTTAGAACATTATAAATTACTAAAGTTCTCAAATTATAATAACAGGATATGCATCACCAAAAATAGTACTATGTTTATATGGCTATGGGCAACTGTATTTGGTATACAGTATCCATATATACAATTTTTGTCTATTGATTGGAAATTAAAATTTTTAATGTTTGTAATACATAAAATAATGGCTCAACTTTTTGCACAAGTTATCCAATTCAAGTAGTAGCATTTTTTTAATGTGTGTATATTCATTATTTCTCAATATTTGTTATAGGTTTACATGAACTGAACAACTAAATTTGTTATAAGCAACCTCACTGTTATCCTCACTGTTGGTTAATTACAGTTTCAAACAAACGTTTGTTATTATTATTATTATTCCATTAAAATCATAATATTTTGTTGCTCAATGTATGCAGCAATAGGTGCAGAAAATATTTTAAGTATTGTATAAAATATAAGCAATTAGTTAGTATCGGTGAATATCGTTATCATTGTTAGAGGGGTAACTTGTAGTTTACAACATTTTTGTTTATGATCCTTTGGGACGTTTATTTACAAATTTATTTGCATTTTATAAATAAGTTTAGATAATTTATTATTTTATTATAACAGCTCAAATGTTGAAATAATAACTAACTTTCATAAACTGGCACCACACACGGCACATGCAGTTGCATGTTTCATGGTATTTGAACTTGTAAATTTGTTATTATAAAATTTTCGCATAGTTTTTGCAAGTTATTATAATCTATTTATAAAATCTTGTTAATTACTTATTATTCTATTTTTTTTTGTTTTAGTTATTAAAATGTTTCTCAATAAAATATTTGAATATGACAGAATTTGCTAGATGCATTTGTTTGTATTATAATAATATTAAAGAAAAGTAAAAAAAAACCTTTTAAGGTAAATTAAATATTTATAATTGTAAAAAAGCGTAATTAGGCTAAATTATATTTAAAAATATACAATACAAACATGTTAAGTTAGAAAATATTATTTACTAACATATAAACTGTATAATAGCTTTATATCATTTTTTTTAAATAAAAATACACAAACAGTGAAATTTAAAATTTCTTTATATATATATATATTTACATTATTAACAATATCATTAATAACAATTAATATCATTAATAACAATTAATATCATTAATAACAATTAATATCATTAATAACAATTAATATCATTAATAACAATTA
>JAUZND010066326.1:0-14597 GCA_034780555.1 Coelogynopora nodosa | reverse complement strand
ATATAATTAATAACAATTAATATCATTAATAACAATTATTATCATTAATAACAATTAATATCATTAATAACAATTATTATCATTAATAACCATTAATAACAATTAATATCATTGTGTAACAATTTAATTATGTGTTAAATTATTCCAGATATTTTATAACTCTTACACATATATGTGTCGATGTAATAGTCGATTATGCATAAGATTAAATATTTTGATTAAGTCAATTAATGATATTGTTATTAATTGACTTAATCAAAATATTTAATCTTATGCATAATCGACTATTACATCGACACATATATGTGTAAGAGTCATAAAATATCTGGAATAATTTAACATATAATTAAATTGTTACACAATGAATCAAAATGATAAGTATTTCTTTTGTTAGTGGGTTTTTAAATGGGATACGTTATACAATTCTAACCAATATTCAAGTATATGATAAAAACACGATTCAAAGCTTACCAGTTGGGCAGTCGTAGGTAGACGAAACAAGAGGATTTTCATAATCTCGTAGTGGATTAGAAGGCCACCTCATTCGCCTTCGAGAAGACTGTAATAAAAGTGGATAACCTCCATTCTCAGATGATGTTAAAAAGGCTTGTTAATAAATAGCAAGATATACAAAATAGCAAGATATAGTCTTATTTGGTATGAATGTAAATCGTTAGAAGGGTTATAGTCACGAAATATATTTTACTATAAAACACGCTGTTAATTCTTTTTTGACTTACTATAGATGTTCATACTTTTAAAATAATTTGTCTGTGTGGAATTATTTAATTAATTACATTTTCAATATTATATATATATATTAATAACTTGTAAATTAAATTAAAATAAACAAGTTTAAAATTAAATAACATTTTATTCAAATATAAAACATCCTATGTATTCGAAGGTGTCATTAAATTTCGACGACTGGACTGATTTATATTTAACAAAAAATGGCAGAAAATATTTCTATATGAATATTATAAAAAGAATTTCAAACAAATTTCAAATCACTTTTGGTATAGAAGATGAAGTTACTACATCTAATTAAATATAAAATGTTATTGAAAACTTACGGTGTAGTTGTATTTAGTTCAAAAAGTGAAATATTAGAAAAAGTTATTGTTGAAAATATCGATCATAATAAAATAACAGAAATAAAAAATCAATAGCTTAATCATCTATAATTTATAAAAACTAGGACTAATTAGGACTATCAACAGCATACGTAACATCATAATATATGTAAATATAATTATTAACAATTAACACTACGTATTTAGTTAAAAAATAGTTTTTAATGAAAAATGTATACTGTAAAGTGAAAAATTTTAAAATGTATTTTGTAAAACCATTGTTTACCTCAAATGCAACGTTTTCAGACATTATTTCCTTTTACATATCGGGTCCTACTAGAATCCCGTTATAATAGCATTTGTTTAATGATATTTATTTAATCAACTTGTTACTCTCCATTTTTCGTTCATGTTAATTGTTTCTAAATGTAGTCAATTTAATTGTAATCTTACTAATTAATTAATTTAATTTATTGTAATTTAAAAGTGGTATGATAACCCATGAGAAGTTTATATGTCTTTTTATCATTGCACTCATCGTATTAATAATATCGTTTTCACGTATAATCAATCTTTAATTATTATTTATTTAAAATTCATATGCTACAGTATGTGATAGATTGTATATGGTTATTTGTGTCTGAATAATTTTTATTGTTATGTATTTATATACTTATATTCAATTTTAAGCCAAATATAAGTAGCTAAAGTTTATGACAGTAACCGTTTTTTACAAAACGTGTTATTCCCCTTAACTGTGTTTAAGTAATTATCGCGTCCATATAGAAAATGATTATTTAATTATATTATAAATTATTATTATTTTATATACTGAACATAAAATAATAACTGTTTTTATAATTATTCAAAAAGTTAGAAAATGTTTACTTATAATAATTGTAAAAATACCAATATTGTTAAACCTAACATTACACTATAAAACAATTTATTATATTGTAATACACTTATTTCATTATCTAAATAATATACTTTTTTATTACATTTAGAAAGTAGTTTGTCAGTAAGTTTTAGTTGTTTTCGTAATCATAAGCAATTTGATTAATGTAGTGTTGTAATGTACCCTCTTGTTATAGAACACTTTTTGCAGTTTATTATATTTTTATAACGTTTCTGTTATTTGACTTGTCTTTCTGTAGCAGCTTGCATTCATTAGAGCTGAATATCGCCTAATGCTTCTAATTGATTTTTAATTTAACTTTAATGTTTATTGCTATTTGTTTTGTTAATGTTAATCATTATTTAGGTTTCCATATTTTAGGGAAATCATTATTCTGGAAGAATTTTAGTAATTATTGTTATAATGGATATAAAACGTCAAATTCCACCAAATTAAACATTCTTTATTTGCTGCTGTATAGCTTACCAGATAATAAAGACTAATTTATTTTGCTAGTAAATACCTAAGTTAGTATAGTAACTTATGATAAAGTTTATAGTTTATAGTTCAAAGTTTATATTATATTAATTGAACTGGTTCAACTGTTTAATTGCATGCTCAATGTAATTGTGCGCATTTGTTGACTTGATGCTAATATAAAGTGTGAAATATTACTCACGCCTGTAAAGCTTACAAGTAACAAATACCCTTTCTAATAATGAATACAATACATTGATAGTATGCTGGTACCTTGTAATTCTCTCTGTATTACGATATATAGATGAACTTTTCTAAGAAGTCAATGGATTACAAATGTTTAATAGTTGACGGAGGTAAGCCTAGTGAAGTTAATACATTTGATGTCACTAAATAATAAACTATTCCATCATAGAAATGGCTCAAGCTGCTTCAGCTAAGCAATTCTGACATTGTCACTCGTCTTTATATCACTAGCTTAATTATTGTAGGACGCAGGGTAATGTTATGTCTATGTTTAAGAGTTGCTATGGTTACAATTCTAATCTAAATTTTAGACATCAGTAATCAATAATTATTCTTTTAGTGAAATTAACTAATCTCCCTATCCTGTTTTTCATGCAGTTGAGTGTACGGAATGTTGTATTTTGAATGTTGATTTGATAATTTCTGGTTCCTTTTTTCTTTTTTAATTTGTTTTGTGGGTGTTAATGATTTGAATTAGAATGAGATAATTTACTACTAATAATATTATAGGTATATTGATTATTAATTTATTGCATGTTATAAAACAAATTGCAGTTTAATATGAGTACAAGTTAAAAAATATACAGAAAATACTATTTTGTCATTATTAGTACAAACAATATTATTTACATATAATATTTTATAATAAAAGTTTATATTATGCTATTTAAAATTATAAAAAATTGAACAATGATATATATATATGTAATACTTTACTTTTTCGAAATTGAACTATATTACGGTTAAATAACTTATACATCTTAGTCATGCTCTACAACAAATAAATAAATAATAGTAAATAGAGATCATTTTAAAATTTAATCTACATTGTATATCCGTAAAATGAATTATTGCGTTAATAAAATCTAAACAAATACGTCATTTTTTTAAACATTATTCTCAATTGATGAACACTTCCAATAAGTTATATTTTAACGATGGCTTACAGTAACTATAATAATGTTGTGCTTTGCAGTTTGCTAATGGGATTTTTTAATTTTACATTAATTGTACTTTCAGAAATAATGATTAATATTAATTAATAAATCATTTAAAATTAACGAAAGAAGTCTCCGTTTAAAAATATTACGCGTCATGAAACATTTATAATTCACTGTCATTGGTATATTTAATATATAAATGATATTAAATTTCGATAATAAAATATATATAATTATTAGTTAATTGTATGAAATATATCTGACAATAAATAGAAATACAGAACATTACAATGTCAATTTTGTAATAAATGTACTAACCAATCACATTCATTTACTATAGTAGAATGATATTATAAAGAATCCTTATACGAAATTGAAGTGATATTCGACAGCTTTGGTGTCCTAAGAATGTTTTCACCGTCGAATGTAGTATAGTATTATATAATAAATATTTATTCATTGTAACTGTTTATATTCTGATATAAAAATACGATTATATTGTAATTAACACACTTTTCAAATTATTTATTACTGATTTTTACAACATCAAAAAAATATTCAGTCAATATAGCGATAAATAATTCCTATTGCAATTGCATAAAACCGTAAGATATACTATTATAATAAACATTTAAGTGAATAATCAAATACACATTTCAACTTACAACGGTGGAAGTAGCCAACAGACAGGCAAGCAGTATGCAGAGTTGAATCCGCATTGCGAAAAATCCAAAGTTTCCCCAAAAAAGTCGAACGCTAACTCTATTTTTTTTGTTTGACGTTCAGTGGCTTGGTAGGTATTGCTAACAGGCTGTTTAGAAATCAGTGATCTTGACACGTTTGCCAGCAAGTGAGTTGAGCGACAGTGATTGCGTAACTTTAAAGGCACAGAAAAAACGCTATTGGTTATCAGACTGGTTTTGTGAATTGAATTGAAGTGAAGTGAATTGAATTGTGTATTTGCAATTGGTCAACAAATTCAGTGAATCTGCAAGTACACTTTATTATTTAGTATCTTTCGCGCACCTTAATTACTGCTAAAAAGTAAACACACGGCAGAATCTTCTAAAGATGTTAAATTGATTTGGCTGTATAAAGGGGAAAGAGAGCAGTTGTGTGGGAAGGAGCTGTAAAACACAGTTAGAAAACGATTGGAGGAAAAATTAACACAATTGACGAGATTTTAAAATCTATGAAAGTTTCTGCTGAGCTTACCTTTCATTATAAGAAGTGTGGAAATACGTTATGAAGATTTGTAGCATAGGTACAATAATTGGGTGAATTTTGTATCCCTCTGTAATTGTAGGGTACATGGTTGTATACATACTTGTATATATTGTTTACATACTTGTAAATAACTACCAACAAAAATAGTTACAATAATATGACATTGATATAATGTGATGTCCCAATGTGATGCTTAGATGTCCCATACGCGCGTTTGCAAAAAACATATAATTTTATAACTGTTGTTTTTTTGTCTATTGTTTCAAAAGTTACAATTCAAATTGCTTGTTTTGAAAAATATATTTGTGTAAATAGTGTTTAATGATGTTTAAATCGCTATCTTAATATAAATCAATATTTTATATAATAATAATAGTTTTTTTGCACGTTTATTTTCATACATTTTTACAAAATGTAACGTGCGCAACAGTCAATATTATATAGAAATTAAATAGTTATTTTTGATTATACAGTACATACATTAACTAATATATTAAAATCTTCAGTTTTAATTTTTACATTTTGAAGTTAGTTTTATATCTGGAACAAATCGGTAATTAGTTTTTTTTAACGGAAAGTCGGTTTTTCCATTAAATTTTACGTGCGCAAAACAATTTATGAATCTTTATTTGCTATTGTACAATAAAGAATAAAGAATAAATAATTAATTTTTATTCTATAATGAATTTACTGCTTATAACTGTTTAATAAACATTTTATTTTACTAATTGAATGATAAAATTTATTTATCATAAATATTATTTATTAATGAAGGCTCGAAAACATTCAATTGCATAACATTAATTTGAAAAAATACTCCTGAGTTAATTGAATAATATCACACGTATATTTCATCATTTAAAAAAATATTAGTTGAACCTATTGATTGTGGGCTATTTGCGATTGCTACCATAACCGAAATATGTTACTTCACTCACCCTAACAAGGTTATCTTTGATCAGAGTATAATGAGGGAGCACTTAATTAGTTGTTTCAATAATAATTCAATTACACCATTTCCCAGTTTTCGACCGAATACTGAAAACAACTCCAATATATAAATAGCTCAAAAAAATTATTCCGAATGGCAAATACCCCGAAGATCAGCAAGAGTAGCAAGTAAAACTCACAATTTGTCAACCTCTAATACAAATATTAATCGATTTATTATTCCGTCTATCGATTACAAATCTCCGACACCAAAAGTAGTACATCCCATTATACAAAGCGAAATTCATTCCAAATATGAACATGAAAGTAAGATAGCCAATATAAAAAATCAGATGGTTGTTAATATATTAGATATCAATTTAAAAAAAGAACACTTGAAAAAGGACTTAATTTTGCACGTACGGCACCTTACTTTAATAAATACCAATTCTGTAAAGATATGTTAGCATTTTTTAGAAGACTTTGTATGAAAGAGTTTTTTTCAGAAATAAATGTATTGATAAGAGGACACAATTTATGAAAGAATACTCGTACAAGACCAATAACAAAGAAAAGCGATTCGTAACACTCCAAGAATACAGAAATGACATTCTAGAAAACTATATCGATCTCGTATCTACTGCTGTAAACAAACTTTTAAGAACACAATTTTCACATAAATGAGGAAGAGTTATTTACATATCAAGAATTAATGCAAATGAAAGATATTATCCTTAAACCAGCAGATAAGGAGGGTGATGCGACTGTTATTCTTAACAAACAATATTATATGAATGAAAACTTACGTCAACTGCAATGTCATGAATTCTACGAAGAAATTCAAAGCGACCCTACCGAGGAATTTGAACAGAAAATATCTACGTACCTCAAACAACAACACAATCTTTAGAAGAACTGTCTTAGAAGAACTGTCTCAGCCCATCTAACTCTAGAACACCTATCTTCTACTCATTGCCTAAAATTCACAAAAGATTGAAAAGCCTACCAGGAAGACCATTTGTTTCGGGTAATAGTGAATGCACTGAAATGATCTCCCATGTATGTGATTTTTATCTAAGATCTCTATCGCAATCGGCACCCTCATTTGTTAAATATTCGACAAATTTTATGATGAAGTTAAAAGTATTTTTAATCTTCCTCAAAATGCCATTTTGGCTGCTATGAATGTTAACTCATTATACACAATAATAGATCACGAAAAGAAGGCATAAAAGCTGTAGAAGATTGTCTTATAAAATCAAAATTGAAAATCTCTTATAAAATAATTACTGCACTTCTTAATTACATCCTTAAATGCAATCATTTAGATTCATGGACACATTTTACTTCTAGAAAAAAGGTACAGCCATAGGAACACCAACAGCCCTAAACTTTGCTAATATATTCATGAGCAATGTTCAAAATAAGATGTTAAATAATTATTCTGGACATCAACCTCTAATATGGTTAAGGTATATAGACGAATATTTTTTCATATGGACCAACGGGGAAGAAGAACTCCATACATTTGCTAAATACATACAAGCTTTTCTGAAAATACTGGAATCAAGTCTAGCATTTAATATATGACATAAATTATAGCCACAAGACTGTTAATTTTCTAGACATAAAAATTACCATTATACAATAGATGAAAATGTTCACATTGATGTTTTCTGTTAACCAACCGACGCCTATATTTATTTGCGTTATAATAGTAGCCACCCGAAACATTGCTATTCAGGTATTTTGAAAAGTCAATTTCTTCGATTGAAGCGAAGTTGTTCAGATGAAATTATTTAACAACGTCGAGCTAAAGCATATAAGCATTTTGTCAAATATGACTACTCTGAATATTTAATAAATAACACAATATTAGAAGTAAGCAGTTTGAATAGAAATTACTTATTTACAGATGGAACCAGAAAGAAAAACAATCGAATTCCTCTCGTTGTTACGTACATTCTCAATTGCGTAAATTATCGTTCATTCTCCGCAAAAACTTTACACAAATTATTCTAATTTATTCAACATTTTTATATAACCACCTATAGTTGCTTACAAGCAACTAACTACCTTGGGAGACAGACTCATATTCACTGATAATAAAACTACATAATAATAATTCAGGAAATATAACAATTAATCAAACTATAAATCTAAAGGTCCACGGTGTAAAACATGCAACAATTTATTTAAACTAATACTATATTAAATTGAATAAATAGACGGGAAATTAAAAGCTACAATGGCGGCAATTGCCCAACAGCAAATCTAGTGTATGCTATAACATGTAAAAAAATGGGAATTATTATACTTAGGACAAACTAGTCGATTGGCTGGACACCGCTCAGACTAGATATTAAAGCTGTCACTAAGCACATCGAAACCGAACAGAACATTGTACCCTTCCTGGCCATTATGTGGATGATATAAATATTACCATCGTTGAGAGCAATAACAAGTGAACACTAGAGGAGAGATTAATGAAGGAAGACTATATTACATTAATCGTCTCCACACATTGTGTCCAACTGGATTAAACCGCCGCTGCGGGGAACTAACTAAATATTTCTACAACTCTTTTTAGTTCTTACTATAAATTTTAACTAAAATATATTATAATATAATTTAGTTAACATTTAGAATCGTATGATATTATTATGTTTTAAATGTAATTGTTTAATATTAAATCAATATTTATATAATTGATAATTGACACGTATGCATTTTCATAATACATTAATCATAATAATTGTTATTACATTCACATTAATACAATAATTTTTTCGATGATTTAAGATATATTTTTCATAAATAATATTTTATGAAAATTATTATGAATATTATGAATATTATTTATTTCCAGCAAAACATTATCTATAAATATATGAAGCAATGTATTAAAAAATATCAAAGGATGTTTTATCAAAGTCATCATATACATATGTTTATATCAAAGTCAGTATCTTTGTCAGAGTTGGCTGGCAAGTTATTACATGTCTCACCTACGCATTCTCCATAAACCATTTTTTTGAAATATGCTTAACATTGAACCAAACTGGCTTCTGGACTCGTCTTTAAGTTACATGTGCGAAGCACAACATTCAGCAACTATTGTGGTGAGGGATTTAAGTCACATTTAATCATAACAATTATTTCACTTTTCTATATTCCATCTCCAATCGGAGACACTTAACACGTCGACATCCAGATATTTCCATTTTCCTATCTCAAGATATAAAAGTAGCAGGAAAGCATAAATCGATACACAGTTGATACACCGTTTTTTATACAAAGGAAGTAGCCTATGGTTAGTGCTCAGTATCTCCATTATAGAAACGGTATAACGACATATCCGTATATGAACTCTGAATGCGGGATACCGGACAGCATTCGCAGTTTATCCGAATGAAATGATGCAATAGTGGTTTCTATTTGCATTTACTAGGTATAGCGTAGTTGACCAAGAGTTTAAAATTGTTTTTCATCAAAATTGTGAAAGAGATAAATAAACTTATCATAGAATAAATTTACTCAAATTTCAGAATGTATATGCATACTAATTAAACTCAATAAGATTCTTTTTTGATTTCTGAGACTTACCAGTTTAAAGCCAAGTCTATGCCAGCATTAGCAACATCTTTATGTGACCTCAAGTCACTAAAGTTATCTGCTAAATGTGGAATATCGATTAAGCAACTTAACTTTTCCTATAAATGAGAAATAAACAAAGTATTTAGAAGAAATATTTAAATATTTTATTATTATAATTTTTCTAATTCAAAATTTACCTTGTTAGTGCTTTGCCAAAGTCATATCACAACCCCCCAAGTATGGAAAAACAACATGTAATTTACATTTTTTTAGTGATTCCACAATATCAAGGACATTCCCATGTTTCAGCTCTTCCCTTTGCGTTCTACCACCTTGCTCTGTGCTGAAATAAACTGTATCCAATGTTTCATTTAGTTATATAGCACAAGAATTATTAGTGTCGTTGTGCACGGCAACCAAATGACTTCAAATCTTAAAACAACATTTGAATAAATTGCTGCATGTTGGAGGGATTGCCAGTAAGTACTACGATCATGCCATTGTGCACAATTACACATCGATGCATGCTGTTTGTCCACATGGCTGTTCGTCGAAAGCACAGCCCAATATCGATCACTATGCCGCTAAGTGCAGAACCCATGTTCCATAAAACAGCTGTACACCAATGTGTACGATTTAGAAAGCTTGATTATGGTTTGCAGATGAAGACTGGCCTGGCAAATTTTGCGCAATGGATGTGACCTGTCGCAGCTAATAAATTTAGATTCTGGCCCATTGTACTTAGATACGACCACAATTTCCAGTGCGAGCTGATCTTATTATCCATTTCATCATATCTACATATCCAAATACTGAATCCAAAGTTTACAGGTTCTGGATTATCAATTTATCTCTACTTAGTGAGCATCTAAAGCATCACTTAACCTTTGAAAAATGTTCGATTCATTCACAATGTCAATCGCCTTTTCAGGGGCTTTCGAAACGGCATCCATTACTTGTTAAAATGGCCTTAACTTCTTATCAACTGACTATGACATACATCATTTGACTAAATTGTTTGTTAGCGACACGATTGGGTAAGACAATGACCTCTGAAGGCTCGAGGAATGGCTTTTGCACTTGCCATGTGTTCAATGGTGTTGGCGCCATAGAGCGTGTTCCATGGTTCTTTCAATCCGGACCATTTCATACAATTCCCAAGACTGCCACGAAAGTGTTCACCATAGAAATAATTTTCCAAAGGCACCAAACATGTTTGGTTCTGACTTAATTCCAGGGGTGAGATGTTAAATGGTGTTGCATAACTGGAAGTTATGTCGTGAGAGATATTCTATGTTAATATATTATTTGGAATGATGAAATGCATTGATGATATTTTGCGGGTAATGTTATTTGTTGTGCAGAAAGCAGAAAATACAGGAAGTGTATGCATTTTTTGTAGAATTGGTTATTAGGCACTTGTTATATTTAAAGAAAATATTTTTTTATTATGGTGAAACTACAATTGTACTTTTTATTTTAGATTTTCGTAAAAATTCTCAAAAGAAAATTTTAAAAATTGAAAGAAGATTCTTGATATTTATAGATATGATGATAATTATATGTGTATTTTGTAATCATATGATTTATAGTTTTGCAATATTTAGCTTTGACAAGTTTGTTTTTAGTTAGAATTGCTTCAAAGTTAGATATATGAACCGTAATAGTTTTATATAATCTAAATAAACTCATTAGTCACCCATTATTTTAAAATTAAGGCTTTAATTAGGTCCTCTACAAATATTTTTTTATTTTGGAAAAGAACAAATTATTATTATCATTTGTGGAATCCTAAACAGTTCTGTTCCGGGGTATTGTTTTTATTTGAATAGTAAAATCGTTTGAAATTATAATTATAATAATATAATATATTATAATTTTAATATGGTTTATTCAAAATACTTTCTATTATTAAAAAAGCAATGCATTTACTATAATAATCATACTATTTTGAATATCGCTGACAAAACGAATCTGTAATTTGATGGTAATTTGTATTACTGCTTAGTCAAAATATAATTTATCAATACAATTCAGTTCCGGATCCGGATTTCATTAGGGGGGTTCGATATTTCTAATTAGGCGCCAATTTTTCAAAAGTGTAAAATATACGAGTAAATATTCGACGCGTAAATAAAATACAATTATGATTTATTGAAAGCATTTTTTGTTAAGTGCTACCGTACAAAGAATAATCCAGAATGTATAACACAGTATATTGTATAGGCGTTTACATTTCTTCAATTTAATTGTAAACATGCAATGATGGCGCCTATATTTGAGAAAGCATTTGGTTCATGGAGAGTTGGGTCATGTAAAAAAGCGTCTAATGTGCATTAAGGTATCACTTTCACCTTGAAAAAAGCGCCGAGATCCTACAGGGGGTTCGTCCGAACCCATTGAACCCCCCGTGGAACCGCCCTTGCAATTAGTTAATTTTATAATTGAACAAATTGCAATATATAGCGGAGAGCTCATTGTTTTCATATATCACATAAGTATGTCAAGCTAACCAGTTAACATTAAATGAACATTTTGATTAATTGTTTTTGAGAGTTATTAATTTTAAATTAATCACAAGTCCTTGATTGATGAAAGACTAGGTCCTACATGTAACAAACAAAACATTTCTGTATGGTTGTACACAAATTAATTTGAATATTTAAATAAATAACATCGTCACCCGATAGAAAATATGAATAAATTTGCATTTAGGAAAAGTGTATCCTTCTCTCTGCCCTTATTTATAAAAAAAGATCTCCGTCACAAGATTAACACAACATTTATTTAGTTGGATCCTAAATTTCCGCACATGATATAGCTTGTTACAAAATTAACCTGATTACATTTTTAACTTGAGTATTTGAATTTAAAATATTTTAATAGCGAATCATTGTTACAACATTGTTAATCATTGATACAACAATATTTTTTTTATATATGGTTTTATTAGTACGTCGCTGTAGGAATATATATTATAATTAACGTCAATATTAAAAAGTTAATTTATGTTTAGCAATTAATAAAAGAATTAATAATAGTTAAAACATCATATACATATAACTGGGTTATTAAGTCCAATGAACGAATTGCCGGGATGTTTGACCACTGTTTGTGCACAATGGGACTATCGCAGACTTGCGGTAAAAGAACATATGTTTTTTGGGTTTATCTGACACTGCTAACTACTGCTACGCTTGATTATCAGTCTAGAATGTTCCAAGCATTATTTCACTGTAACTGAACACGCCCATTATACCTAGCTAGTGTGACTATACACTGTGTGATCTTAAAGATGATCAGGGCGTGGTAACAATTAGTGACAGTGACAAGATTTTATTGATACCATAGCGTTAGTTGTTAGGCGTAAGCATTCCACACTGTCATAAATCAAAAAGTTAAACGTTAAACATTTTAACTTATTTAGTTTGTGTTGGTATGTGACTACACTTGACTACACTTGGTTTGCTTGTACAAAAGAGAGACATATATATATGCATGATGGTTTATATAATTTAGTGATTACAATTAAGAATTTACAATTGAAATTAAAAATCATAATGTCAATAAAAAACTTTAGCGAACTACATTTGTAAGGTCAAATGAGTTGTTATTAATATCTAAAAGACGAAATTTTTTGGGCACCTTAATAAAATCCTTTAGAAATTGCAACCTTATAATGATTTTCGCAACTTTTTTTAACTATAATATAATTTATAAATATAATATAACATTTATATGTGTTAGTTTTTTAAATATTTATTTAATAAAAAAAATATTCAATAAAATTTTAAATATATATTGATTACATTGTTCAATAAACAATACTTTCTTTGAATACATTGTTGGAAATGGCATATTTAAAAAATATATTACGCATTTTCGATAATTTATGGACATATTTTATATTACGAAAATTATTAAACAGTTTTTTCAAATTTATATCACATCTGTATATCAAGCAGAACCAATAAACATTTCTAGGATATTATCAATCATTCAAAAAGAAAATTCTGGAAAAGACATCCGTGAATTTATTTTTTTAAATTTAAGAGTTAACATTTAAATGAGTTAACAAATGATAATCTTATGAATTGGCTAGATATTGCTACTAATACATTACTGCCAGATGTTTTCGTGTTTACATCCCAAAGTATACGAACACATTCATATTACAATAATTTTTATCCGTTTTACACTGTATCCGTTAATGAAATATGGCGTCCGGTATGGATGATTAAACATAATATACGATAGCAACTGTATCTATAAGAATAGAAGATGATCACACTGACATTCGAATTAGAAAGGATGTGCGACAAGGATGTCTTATTTCCCTAATACTTTCTCACCAGACTGTATTATTTAACGTTCTGTGTGGATAATATCTTATTTGCCAAGAATGAAACCGAATTGTAGAAGCAAGTATCACCACTGAATTGGTGAAAAAAATTGAAAATTTTGGTTAAATGATCAATACTGCAAAAATTCCTGTTACGACAAACGATGCTAATGTTCCAAATATACAATTCTGCAAAATCCACGAAATGGCAAAACAATTTCATATTATAAATACCCGCTATGAAAAAATCAGTAGTTTCAAATATCTTGTGTTCATCATCAATACATTAGAAACTGTCTCCCATGAAATTTGTGACAGATTAGCAAAAGTCAGAAAAAGCAGTTCAAACACTGAGATCTATAGAACTATGTACAGACGTCGATAGAAATCTTAAGAAACGCACTGCAGAAGTCTCATGAAAAAAGGTTAACCATATTTGAATGTGAGTATGACAAAATGAAAAAATTGAAAATCGTACTCAAGGAAAAAAAAGTCTTATTCAGAAAATAAAGAAACCCAAAGAAGCAAAATGTGGTCGCCTCAATGGATACGTGGTTAGTTAAATCCTAGTCATGATTACTATCTATGACAAGATCAAAAGAACCAACAAGCAAGTCCGAATTCGGAATTCGGAAAGGATAAATTGAGAATGTCAAACTATTGACTAATGATGGAATGATGACAGCACGCGAAATGGAAAATTAAATATTAACGGCCAGTAGTATATGAGTGGTATCCCAGTCCCCCCCCTCCCTTCACCCCAACTCCCCACCCCCATCCCCCACTCTCTACCCCCCAACCCCCCCCCCCACACCCCCCCACCCTCCACCACACAAAAATTGATCATGACGCATCAGCCTGGC